>JANIJG010026068.1:6813-21215 GCA_024611175.1 Megaceryle torquata
CTCCGGGGAGCCGCGGGCTGGGCGGGGCGGGCTCGGCCGGGGGCGGCGGGCGGGCGAAGGGGGCGGGGGGGGGGGGGGGGGGGGGGGGCGGGAATAGAAAAGCTGAACAATGTAATACTTAAGCAATAACAGCTCGTGCATTGTAAATTAATAGATGGCCTGCCCCTTTGACCTGCAATTCAGTCTTACTCTGCTCCAGTGCTGCTTGTTATCAGCCCAAGCTCCCAGCTGCTGGAAGTGTAATCTGCCCAAATCCTCCTGCTACCTCTCCTTTGGCCATGGCTTGGCAGTGGCTGGGCTGTGCCAACATCTCACATAACCTTTGTGTGTTATGCAGGTTAATAAGCCCAGGGCTCAGCTGTGTGTGCCCTGAATATCAGAATAGCCACAGGCTAATTCTTTGCAGACAGTTCTGTTGCATTATTTATAAGTATGAAGTAATATATTGTCTAGGAGGGGAATGTATGGGCAATTGGCTGTCAGCATGTGGTATAGCTTCTCTGCAGCTTGTCTTGCAGCAGCCTGTATGCATATCTCTCTTTTCTTCTTTTTTTTTCTTCCCCCCTTCTTTCCAGGAAAAGTGGCTTAAAAAGGTCAAAATTTTAGCTAGTAAAACTGACGTCAGGAAGACAAGTAGCTGTTCTTCTGGTATTGATTCACCAACTCACAGCTACCAACTGTGCAATCGACGTTACTGTTTAAGCTGAAATCCTTCCTGTAGTTACATTTAAATCCCTTAAGCAGAGCAGTCCCCACATGTCTCCTACTTGTCTTCACAGGTATCACAGGGTGTCAGGGGTTGGAAGGGACCTTCGAGATCTTTGAGTACAACCCCCCTGCCAGAGCAGTATCATATTCTTGCCATACTCCATACCTATAGATGATGTAAAGATGATCCAGTTGCCATGTTCAAATGCTGCTTTCTGTCTCTGAGATTCACAGCTTGTGTTCCTTCTGCCAAGTTAATCATAATTCACATACTTCCTCCAAAATACCAAACTTCTCCAAAGCCCATTAATAAAACAGATGAGAAATGTCAGAGTAAAGAGACCTCTCTTTTTTTTTTTTAACTGAATAATGTGGTTCCACTGATATTTTCCATGATAAAGATTCATTGAGACAAGGGATTTTAAAAGTTTTTCTCACTATTGGTCCAACTAAAGCATAAGGGTGTTTGGATATAGCAAAATACTGTGTTTCTATTGAAAAGGAACTTTCAATTTCAACCTTTCTCATCCAGGACTTCTTAATGTCTCATTTTCCAGTTCATGCTCCAGTTCACTCAGCAGTCCAGCTTTCCATTCTACTTTGGGGTAGAAAGTAATTTTCTATTTCAAATGTCTTAACTTTTATGAGGAAAATCATCACTTGATCCCAAAAAATAAATTAAAATCAGGATGAAAATATCTTAGTTATCTACTGTATCGTTGGATTCTAACTGATGAGTGTAAGCATTTCCCTAATCTAAAGAAAATCAATATCTATAAGAAAATTAATGTTCTTTCTTTTAACCTGTGCAGCGTAACGATACTTTAATTTCTGCCCTGTGCTTCACAGCATGAATTGTATTGGTGAGTATAGTGGCTTTCTCAGTGTTAGCTCTAACCAGGGAATGCTCCCATAAAGATAAATTGCTTTATTTAATAGCCTTAATCGAGTTTTTATGTGTATAGAGCCAAATAGAAATGCTATCAAATATAGTTTTCCTCTTTCCCCCATGGCTGGAGTCTGATGGATTCATGGTACTTGAAACACTGGAGCTCTGAGCTGCCTGTTCAGGTGCTGGGAAAGGAAATGTCTTGGATGGCATGTTTGGGATTAGATCAATGTATGGGGCAGGTTTTATGTCTGGAACCTGATCAGACAGTGTTGTGGAGACCCCAAATTAGTAACCTACAGTAATGTCTGTATTGCACTTGACAGAAACTGGTTTAATGGATGTGTGGGTTGGGGCTGCAGATATGGAGTGAGGGAATGGAGCGGTGAACTCTGGAACTGGAGGAATGTGGGTGAGATGCTTTTCCTGTGGCTCTCCCCACCCTTGTACTTCTTAGTATTTGATGCAGCAGGACTGTGGTTGAATCCCTGGTCAGACCTTCTTAGGAGGAAACCATTGTCTAGGACAACTCATGACCAAATGGAGCTACCTTTGTGCAAGAAGTGCAGCTCTTCTGCACTTCCTTGTGTTTTGAGGAGTCATGTAGCTCAGTCCTGCTGGACAATGCTCCCAAATGCCTCAACTCTCTAGAAGCAGCCTGGCAGGGTGGGATGGGTAGGGAGGCAGCTGGTATGTCTGAAGATGCTGCAGCTGCGTGTACCAGAGGATAGTGTGATGGCATTAAAATAGCTGTAGCCTGTGGTCAGAGCCTTTTTATGGTGACAGCAATCCAGCCCCTGGTCTTGAATTCAGATCTGAGGGTGTGCGCCTTTTTCGCACTGGGAATTTTCTCTTTCCCAATTCCTCATTTTTTCAGTGTGTGGCATTCAATTCACTGCAACACCATGTGTCCCAGTAACACAGAAAGCTGTGAAAGCCTCACTTCTGAGACCAGCTCCCCAAATCCAAGTGCCCCTGCCAGAGTCTAAATCTCCAGCCTGCTCTGTGTAGCTGTCAGGATGATTTTTGTGACGGCAGTGGAATGGGCTCTCTGCCCACTCCTCTGTGTTGAGCTTCATTGCGTCCAGCTGCTTTTCTCTTTGAAGCATGAGATGAAACTGCGATCAAGTGAGGCTTTGGCTGGCTCCTATTAGGAAGGCGTCTCAGCACTGACTTGCATTCAAGGGAATGTCAAGTGATTACAAAAGTTTGTTCTCTGTAGGTTCCTACCAGCAGAGGAAGAAGGAAGAAAAGGGGATTAAAATAAATTTCTCCCTGTTTTTCTAGTTGTAGGGCATTTATGTCTGTTGGACCCCATTGTTGCTAAGAGCAGCAATTTATATAGAATTGTTGTCAGAAAAAATGTGTAAGTTCTCTGGGTTGCTCAGCTTACCCAAATGCAGCTCCTGTCTCTGCTTTGTGTTAAACTGCAGCTGCATCAGGCAGTAAAGAATTTTTATCTCTGTCTGGTAGCCAGCTCTGAGCCTGTGCTCACACTCTGAGGTTGAAGCAGTTTGTGTTTTCCTTCTGAAGGTATTGGTGGTGTTTGCCCAGGGCCTGGGGAAAGTAGATGTGAGGGGCTGTGATCATGCAGATCAGGCAAACTGCTGACAGCTCCCTTGATATAGCAACTTTGGGATCTTCTTAAAGGCTTTTCTTGGGTGTCAGTGCAGGTGTCAATACCAGAGGACAGTTCACTGTATGCCACTAAGTGATGTTCATTGTCTTTGCCTTGCATCAGGCAGTTCAGAAATCAAATTCTGTGATCTCTTAAGTCCTTCAGAACAGGAGTCCATACTAATTTGCTTCAGTCCTGACAGCAGCACCTCATGGTGTTTCATGTATAGTACATTTTTGTCCTCTCCAGAAATGTTAGATTGCAAGGACACCAGTCTCTCTCCTTGCATGTTTGTTGCAGGCGTGTCAGCTTTTGTACTAGCTGTTGAGATTTTAGTTTATTGTTGTAATGGGGATGATCAGGGAAGGGTTGATTTAGTTTTTCCTTCCCCAACCCCCGCCATGGGTTTCTCATGGCCTGGCAAAGGAATCAGTAGCTGGGGAGAGGTTCAGCATTGTGCAGGGCAGCTGTTCCTGCTGCTGGGGTGGATGCAGAGCTGGCTCAGGAGCCAGGCACAGGTGAGGATTCTTGGACTCCCTGCTTTCCAATTTCATAGTTCATTTAGATGCACAGACAGGCGAGGAGGATTACTGCAAAGCTAGCCCTTGCCGCTCCTGACTGCAGAATTGGGATGGGAAATAGAAATCTCTGAACCCTGAACTGTCTCTTGTTTAAACTTCAGAGTGAAGGACCCGGAGGTATTCCCTGCTCTGCCTTTTCTGGGGTGAGCTCCTAAAGAGGGGATGTCTCTCTTATTAAAAATCTGCGTCTTCTAAAAATACTATGCTGGGGATTTAGCTGTGGGCTGCAGCTGGGTCTTAGATGTTTTGGGGAATAAGAGATTATTTTATTTAGAGTGAGAATCTGGAGTTTGAGCAGGTACAGGAAGGGTGAAGTGTGGCCATCTCCCCAGAGGGGATTAGGGAAGCTTTGCTGGGCTTATTCTGCCTAGTAGAGACTGGGGGGGGCTGGGAGCTGCCTATGCATGTCCCAGGGAGGTGAAGGCAAAGGGAGGAAAAATCTGCTTAAACTGTAAGACTGTATATTAGCTCATAAATGAGTGGGTAGGTGACATTTTAGGGGTCCCTGGGGCATTCCTGTCTGCCAGCAATTGCTTGGAGGAGGTTGTAGGGATCAAGTCTGAGCCATTTCCATGACTGATGATATATTTACAGAAGTGGTTGTGTGGTGCAGTGTCTGCAGCCCCTCTAAGAAACCTGCTATGGGGAGATGACCTCAGTGTCACACGAGTGAGTTTTATCTTGGTCGGAAGGCTCTGTAGCATGCCCTGGTCTCTGCCAGCTCCTTGTAGGTGTGTGCTGAGCACTGCTTCCTGGCTGGCCAGGAAGCTTCTGTGGGTCAGCACTGGGCTTAACCTGAGCAGGGGTGTGCTCAGGTGCTGTGAAAGCCTTTTTTCAGCTGGTAGAAGCTGTCCTATAATGTCTCAGTCCATGAGTAAATTTCAGAGAAGATACCGTCTCTTCCTATTGCTGACTGGTGACTAATTCTTGTTCTGAATAATTACAAGGCTGCAAATGAGAACAGCTCCATCAGTGCTGTGTGGTTTGTAGCTTGATCTGTGTCACATTTGGCATCACTCCCCAGCTTTGTACTTACCATCCCAAGGCAGTTAGAAGTAGCCAAACTCAGAGCTCTGCCTGCATTGGATGTAACTTCCAAGCAAATCTCAGCCATTCTCATATCTCCAAAACACAATGCTGGGAAACCTCTCCGTCTGGAGCTCATTTCTGACTCTGAGTCTTGGCACATTTGGCTAATTCCCTTCCTAGGATGGGAAACCTTAATCCAACAGAGTGGAGGAGTGTAGTAGGGAGTGGAGTGTGCTTATTTATTTCCTTTTTTTAATTTTTTTTTTAAGGCTTTTCTGTTATCAGCACATGACCAGCAGTGGTACTTACTTGGTTAGCTATAATTTTCTCATTCCTTCCAGTGTAAACCTGCCTGGTATCTCAATGCATCCATTACTTATTTCTTCTGAAGTATAAGGCAGCAGCTGTGAGGTATCCTATGGCGTTTGGGAAAGATGAGAAACTGAGTTGTCTCACTGACCCGTTTTCCAGGATGATTTCTGATTTCCACCCTGCCTGGTGGATAGAGCAAAATGATGGAGCTGCTTCTTGCTGGCATGAGATATGCAAATTAACACTGCTTCTTGGTGACCATCCAAGGGCTGAAGGGAGGGATTTGGGTGTCTCTAGGCTTGCTGCTCCAGACAGCTGACCCTCCCAGTCTCTTTTCTGAGTGTCTTGAATCAAAGTAGGTCTCATCCTACGGGTCCCACATCATTGCAGCTGACACACAGGGCAGAAGCTGACGAGGATGGTGTTTGTGACCAGCCACCTCTCTGCCACCATGGGCATGGAGCCAAGGAGGGAAGAACCAGTGGCTCTATCTAGCCCTGCTCATGCAGTGCTGGAAAATGTGGGTTTCTGCTCTGCTCTCCAGCAGCCCTGACACAGCTGTGGTGAAACTTCAAAGGAAGCAAGGAAAATGGTGACAAAGATTTTGGCAGGTGGAAGGTGTTGTGGTTTTTGGTTTGTTGTTTTGTTTTTGGTTTGGGTTTTTTTGTGGATTGTTTATTTAAATATCCGTATTGATATTTTCCCAGAGCTTGTTCAACCCATGTTCTTGACTAGCTCATGTCTTCTTGTGTCTGTTGTGCTGTGCTAGTTTGCTAAACTGTCCTGTCTGTAAAATGGAAAATAAAAAAGAAAAATCACACCTACAAGTCAAATAAAAAAATGCTCGCAAACCTAAAGCCACATATTTTTTTTTTTTCCTATTCTGTTATTAAACAGTCTTTACTTCAAAGGGTAGAAGCAGAGTAGAATGGGCAGAAGGGCTCACTGGAAGTCTCAGTTTGCTGTAGCAAATAGTTGAAAGTGCAGGGAGAAATTATCCTTTAACTTGGTGCACCCTATAGTCAGGCCTGGGGCTCAATCAAAATCCATATTCATCTCTGATACGTGTTCTGAGATCAGGATTTACACTGATTCTGATTTCCCCCCCCTTTGATAAATCTGTCTCTGTTTTAAAAAGTCTTTCCAGCATGTTATAGCCAGTTTCACTTTGGAAGACAGCATTCATTGAATTTGAAGCATCAGACTAAAAGGATTGAGACTTTATTTCTCCCTTTCTATGCAACTGTGTGTTGGTTGTCAGCACCCTCAGAAATGTAATGCAGGCTGCTTCTCTTAATGCCTGGGAGTGTCAGCATGCAAAGGTGCCCTCGTGCCAACCTCATACCATCACCCAACTTTGCACCTGCAAGAAGCAGTCAACAGCCATCCTGGGGAATTTACAGGCTCTGGAAGAACAAAAGACCTCATGGGGCTGTTTGGGTTGCTACTGCTCTTGGGATGTTGTGCTCTGGGCTGGAACTTTGACTACCTAGCAAAGGGTGTTGAGGATGGAATGCTTGATATGGTGATGATTTAGCAGCAATTCAAGGTTTATTAATAGTATGAGGTAAATCAAAAGATTGAATGTTAGCAGTACTCACTGATCAACCAGTTTAAAGATTACCAAGTGATTCAGGAGAGTATTTATATTATTGCGTATAATCCCATTGTGACTTAATTACAAAATCAAGAATGACAAGATTTGCATTAACTAATCTTTTATGATTTACTAATGCTTTGCAAGGGCTGTTCCCCAACAAACTTGGTAGTACCTCTGCAGTGGAAATGCATGTGTGGCTGTAGTAGGAGCAATGGCTAGCAGGGAGACTGAGCAGGTTTGTGGCTGGGGAATGTGAGGGCTGTAGGGGAAGAGCAAAGGTGGCCCTGCCCCCTGCACATCCATCTGCTGGGAGGTATGCGGTGCTTGCAGGTGGGGGGTTGCTGTGTTGTGCTTTGTATTGGATCTTATCTACCTGCTTAAAGCAGCTGGCCCTTGGAACTGCTGGAATTATTCTCTCTCAATTTCTGTGTGCAAACAGATTGAATTTCAGGTAGGCAAGGTTTTCTTGGGTAACCTGAAGTTACTTCAACACACACTCTGGGTGCCATAACAACATTGGTAGTCCTGGTACAAAAATGCATTTGGTGATATCCCTAAACAGGCAGAGGTGAAGATAACTGATGTGATTAATGCCCCTGCCAAGTTTGGTTTAGTCCAGCCAGCAGCCTTACCTTGCGTTACCTCAATTTTAGTGCTTCTGATATCAATGGCTCTCTGTGATTCTAACTCAGCCTCTCTTGCTGTCTCTTCTAATAAATTATCCAGCATAAGGCAAGAAGTTTGAAAACAGAATTTATTTATTTATTATGCATAGAAAAGGTTTGTTCACAAGGATCTGGTTTTTTCTCTCTTGTGATAGACTGTAATTTGCATGGTCCTGGGCATTGGTGAAATAAAGTCTCGAGTTCCTTGTGCAACATTGCTAATCTTTCTGTCTGCTAAAAAAGGCTTGACTTGACTGATTAAAGTTTCATAACTTGTTGAAGAGTGAGCTGAAAATGTCACAGGAGTAATACATAATCAAATACTCTGGGATTAGTTCCATGTTCAGAGTGTGGGCACTCTTTTTATTACTGTTATTTCTTTATTTTTATGAAGACTTTTCTTACTGTTGCCCACAGAAAGAATGAGAGGCTGATGAGAGAGGATGAGGCACTGGGCTGAGACTCAGAAGGTCTCTGTTCAGCTCTGTTAAACCTTTTCATGCATGGTCCTGAACAAGCCATATGGGAAGGGATTCAGCTTCTTTAAATCACCTGTGTGAAAGCTACAGGTCTAGTTGGAGCTAGTCCTCAAGGCTTCATCTGTGAACTGATGCAGAGATAGAGGAAAACTTAAACATCCAACTGGGGAACCCACAAGCAAAATGCTTAAAAACCTCAGTTCAGCCATACATGGCTTGGAGGCAGCTGAGCATACAGGGGTTGGTGAGGGGACTCCCTGCAAAGAAGATGATTCCTCTGGGGGGGCACTGCTTGAGGGATGGCTGCCTTGTCTGGCAACCGAGCTGGAACAGAGTCCCTTAGAAGCAGAGTGGGTGCCATAAAAGGGTTTAAATTGTGATATTCAGTATAAAAGTTGCAGCAATAAATAAAATCCAGTGAAAAATACAGTGGTGACCTTCTTTGCAAGAAAAAAAAATTCCAATCTACTCAGCAAATAATCTTTACAGTTTTGTATTTCCCTTTACGGGGAAAGCTGAGAGCTACTGAAATTCCTTCTCCTACTCCTCTCTCGTACAAGTCCTTGGGTGTTGACTAGGGGTATGCAGGAGCCTTTTGCCAGGTACAGAACAGTTGGGGATTTCTCCTCAGCTGAGATAAGATCCCAAAGCATCACTCTTCATCCCACAAGGGAAGGAGGAGCAGATTGGAATGTCCTCTCTGCAGCTGTCCCTGTGATGAAAGGACAAAACTTTCCAGACAAAGGCTGCAGCAAGCTGAATGGGCAGGGAATCTTCCAGAGAGCTACCAAAGGGAGGGGAAAAAAAAAAGTCCAGATTGTAGGAAGGGGCTGTCTGAAGCTCTTCCTGTGTTTGCTGGTTCCTGGAAAAAGGAACTGGATCTCTGTCAGGCTCTGAGTCATGTCCCTGTCCCAGCCATGGTGGCATCCCCTCTGGGCTGTGTTCTGCTCTTGGATAACTCCTCCATGACATGGATAGACCTGGAGTCCTCTTCCAGAAAGTCTCTTAATGACCATATCTGCCATGTGGACCTGAGATGGTCAGGGCCAAGAAAAGAAAGCAGAAGGCAGCACTCTGCAATGTGGAAACAGTAATGGTGATGGGAACTGGAAAGAGACTCTTTCTTCTTAGAAACTAATAAGGCTACAAATAAATTTCCCATCTCCTTGACTCAGCAGCACAACTAGATCTTTTCCCTCCATGGGGCTGCTCCTCAAACCCAATGTCCTGTTACCCTTTGGTTTCTTTGGTATTGCAAGAGCATGGTGGCTCATCTCAGAGGGATGTTCTCAGAGAAGCATATTTGGCCACTCCCTGTGCAGCAGATGAGTTTGCCCCTGCTGCTGTGTTAATGATGCGAGATGGTCTTCCATCAGTGGTGACTCAATGTCATACTAAGTCATTATATATTAGTATTTAAGGGTGGGTTAATGTGTAAGCAGGAAAGTGTACACCAGCCAGGAGAAAGCCATTCAACAGCAATGTTGTAAAACAAGTGGTCCCATTAACTAAGTGATTTAAGCATTGCTGTCAGTTTCTGGAGCTACTTAATTTCTGTATGCCTGAAGGAAAAGACTGCTGGGAAATAAAAATACAAAACAAGGCGTCTGCAAGGCTTTTGGGTCTTCTATGCTAAAATACAGCAATCCTTATCTGTGTTGGTTAATGATCAGAATTATTATAAGCAAGTGCAATTCATTAAAGTAGTTTTAGTGTAAAAATAAATTACTTTTGTTGTGGAGAATGCCACACTTGGCTGGAGAAGATAAAGATGCTTGTGTTGAATATACACCAACTGCAATAGTTGAAACTGTTTTGATGGCCACTCAAAATCTAGGGTGCTTGAAATGTGCCTCCTTCACTACAAGTATTTCTAGGAAGATAGTGCAGCCTTGTATTTGTATGTATGTAAAATCCTTTGGTGGTTTTATGCCCATGATGACTCGCATTTGAGTCATCAACCTGGATAGCTGCTTAAGTTTTGAGGAGACATCAAATGCATTCCTGCCTTTTATAGTAATGCTGGTGGCCAGATGAAGTAATCAGCAAGAGACTACTCTATCCTGAGAGCATGGGATGTGTTATACTTCTGGATTCATAACTGTGTCCTCTGAGCGGGTCATCCCATTTTTCTCAATCTCTTGAATGTTCTTATTTGTTCTAATCTCCCTTAAAGCATTTGTTTTATTTTCCTTGCACTTCTGATGATTTGCTACCCACTTCATCTCTCCCCCCCGCCCTAGCCTCTGAATTATGGATGAAACAAATCTTTGAAACATTATGCAGTTAAGAAAAGGGCTGGGTCTCCATAGATTCACTGGTTTCTTTCAAACCCTCAGCTTTGGTCCAGAGGAAGCATGCTGCTGATAAACAATTGCCTATCGCAAACCAGATGTGGGCAGAGCAGTTGTCAGCTGCAGTCACCTCTTCATCTGCTTTGGTTTTGATTTGTGTAACTCTGAGACAGCTGTCACCTGCATTTAGGTCCTTCATATCATTTGTGGCCCTGCTGGTGTATAGACAGACCTGGCTTGTAACTCTTTTCATGGTTACAGCCATCCCAGCTTAGGGACTGATTTGAGCTCAGACATGGCACAAAAAGGATATGCAACTAAGGAAAGATGATGGGTGCCTGTAAGGGCCAAAGAAGGGGAAGTCTGCGGTGAAGAGTCTTCCCCCCTGTGACTGGACATGAACTAAAACCAAGCAGAAAATGGAAACGGGTTCTAAGGAGCAAGTGTTATTTTGTCCGCTTTTGCTTTTGTTATGACTCTGCTTATGTTTACATGCTAAGGACTGAAGTTGTGATTTTATTTTTTCTGTTTAGTTTTGGAAAGTGATCTGATAAAGACTAGCTTTTAAAATATTTTTTTTCTAGGTAGTAATTATCCTGTTTCTTGTAAGAGATTTGCAGATTAATGTTTATAAAGTCATAATGTAAGGCACTGATTTTGATCTCCTGTGATTTACATGTTGAAATTTTAATTTTATTTTTCCTCCTTTTGCATGATTCAGTGCAGACATGGTGATGCTATGCTACCAAGAATTGCAGACACAGGTGCCTCCCCTGCATCTTGGGGTGATGGTGAGGTTAATGTTGCATCTCCTCTCTGTGCTTCTTCTAGGATCACCAGCTTTGATCCCTGGTCATGTGTTGTTGGTTTGTTTTGGTTTGGGGTTTTTTTGTGCGGTATTGGGATTGAATGGTAATTAGACCTCTGATTTCTGAAGTGATACAGGGAGCAGCTTTTGGTACTTTCAGAGCAAGGAAATGAAGGAAGTTAACTTTATTTGGTTCTGGGAGGAGGGACAGTGCAGCAAGGCAAATGGTTCTGAATCAAGCCTTTTTGCTGAAGGATATATAACACCTATGAGGAAAAAAACCCTATATTGAAACTTCTAAATCAATTGAGTGTAACTGCAGTGCCAGTTTCTAGTCTCACTTCTCTTCCTGGCTTCCTCTGTCTTCTCATGAAGTGTGTATGGCTCTTCTTCCACTTGTGCACTGTTTACAACATGTGCAGTAATGCATCTTGCTTTTACCTTATTGCTGTGAGGACACTGGGGCTGTAATGGGGTGGCTGAGGAACATGCTGGGGTCAGACTTGCCATTCTGCACTAGGCACTGTGGATCTGCTTGCTGCTGAGCTTGTCTGTTAGCCAAATGTCATGAACGGCTTTGGGTCTCAGAGACTGGTCTCCTATGATGGGCCTTGGCAGGTCCTTCTTCAGAGTATTGACCTTGTCCTGCCTTGGCTTCAAAGAACAGCGTGTTCTTTCACCGGTGTTTCTGTGTGCTTTGCCCAGCAGAGCAGCTATTTGCAGACATGAAGGCTGCCTTCTTAGGCAACTCATCAGAAATTCATTGGGACTTTGAAGTACTGTATTTGGGTATCAGCAGCGTGGATTTCTCTGTTCCTTCCTTGCTCGAAGCAGTCATGTCTGGTGCCTCCATATGGGGCCCATGGTCTGCCACAGGGATGGTTACTGTAAAACTTCTTAGCTTGCAAACACTGAACTGGAAAGTCTTTGCATTAGCCTGCCTAGGGGCATTTAGAGGCAGGCAAAGTCAATCTGCCAAATTCCAGTGTCCCACAGCATGAGTTTTCCATTGGTACATTGAATAGGGACAGTGTTGTTGATAATGGCTTTCCTTTTTCCATATGCTTTCAAAAATCAATGCTTGTAGCTGGGAACATTTTCCTGCCTCATGCCCACCCATGCTTAGGCATTGTTCCGAGATGGTGATGCAGCCTGTTTCTCTTTTTTTATGTGCCTGGGCAGTTTGTCAAAGGCCTCTTGAAATGGTGAAAGTGATCTCCTGTGAAATGGTTTCTCCTTTGCTTGTCATCTTTTCTCTCATTTAATTTACCTCTGTAAATTATGAATATCCCCTTGCACTTGTTCAAGGTCAGACTGCATAATTTGATAACAATGTTATGCTCAAAAATACCTGAAGTTGGAAAAATTGGGCAACCAGCTTGAGGCTACCTTTTCCCCAAAACCCTTGTCAAAAGAAATTCAGCATCAGGAGTACTTGTATAATAAGAACCATTTACAATAGTAATGTAAAACAAAACACAGCTGATCATCTCAGCTTCTGTGGTGTTCTTCTCTGAAAGGTCTCCAGACTTCTATAACAAAATTTAAATTTGTTTGTGAACAGATGAGGGTTTTAAATCTGATTCTGCCACACCTTCCTTTAGTGACCTGGGATTAAAAAAAAAAGTGATTTCAACTCATCCAACAGCAGCTTCTGTGCAGCCAACAGGAGTTTGGCGTGGGGGTGAAGTTCCCTTGAGCTCTCCCATATGGAGGACATCTCAGGAAGGGGAAGGAGGAGAATGCTCTTGAGGCTGATGGCCTTTATACTGAGCTGGCAAATTATACCGAGATGTTTTTAGCTCATTGAAGTGGTACTACTGCTCCAAAAGCCAAGTAGCATACTGTGGTTTTGAGTGTAGTCTTTGGGGTCCTCACTTAATAATTGTTTAATGCGTGCTGTCCTCATAATGAGGTCAGGAGTTAAAATGGTCAACAAACATCCCTTATTTTCCTGGTTAAAGGAAGCAGAGGTTACAATAAATGCTGGGGCAGACTGATAAGTTTGAGAAACCTCTCTGAAGCGCCCAGCCAAGATCTTTACGGTCAAGCCCAGCTCTGTTGCAAGCTGCAGATGCTCACCACAAGCTTTGCTGGAAAGGCACTGTGGTCCCAGCCACCAGCAGTGCTATTGCAGAAATGAGTGTCATCTTCACTGGCTGATCCAGGCAGCTGCTTTATAGAGACAAGCATTAGTTTTGTGTTACATTTCTGCTCTCAGACTGTGGATTTTCTACCTGTGACTGCCAAAATGTCAGTATTTAAGGGGAACAGGGGAAGTGAGGAAAATGGCTTTAGTTTTAAAAACCAAAGCAGCAAATACAGAATCCTAATCAGCCTGGCTTGTGGAGCGTTTACCCTTAAAGTCAGCAGGAAAACCTTTAGAAAGCATAACAAGGCAACAAAACAAATGCACAAACAAAAAACTGCTTTCTTCCTGGTGATAAGCTAACCACCAAAAAGGGAATTCTCTAGTTCAAAGCTGAGTTCTCAGGCTGGGAAGGGCAGATAAAACCAAAGCTGGTTAGAACAGTGTGACTCATGTTTCCTCTAATGGCTGCTTCTAATTTCACCTCCTGTTTTCCCTGGAAAGCAAGTAGATTCTTGTTTCTTTTGGATATAATAGGCTCGGTGGTTGCCAAAATATCTTTCATTTCAGTTTCAATGGTGTTTACATGTGCAAGCAGCGCGGTTGCTCAGGGGGAGAGGCTTCGCCATCACAGTTGGTGACTGAAGCGTGTGGGGCTGGATGCACTTTGGCAGCATTTTTGGCTCTGATGTTGGCTTGCTGCCTGTGGTGGACTTAGTGCATTGGGAAGAAATCTTGGAAGAAATATGTGGAGCTGGAGGGAGACCCACCATATTTGAGCACTGGGGTGTTGTGGACCAAGACCCGAACTGTCATGGGCTGTGGTTTCACAGCTGTTGGTGTGCTCCTCATTGAATGAGGGCTCATGGGTGTATTCCTTCTGAACCATGATAAGTAATGCTCTACCGAGCCAAAAGCCAGCTGGTTTAAAGATAACCGCTCATTATTATCATAGCAGACAGGCTTTCTGCATTTTAGGATAATGACGTTCAGAAGTGGTTCTGGGGTTTTCTGTGTGGTTCAAGTTGCAGTTTCTCTCACCCACCTGGTCTGTCTTCCTGATAACTCTGCAGGTTGCTGGATGGGGACAAGGGGAATAAGAAGGACAAGGCAAACACTGTACCTGGAGAAGCTGGTAGCTTCTTTGACCTGTCCTTTGCAGAAAAGAGGATGTCTGGGTCAGAGGTAGGCCAGATTCCTCTGTTGCCCTTGCTGGAGAGCAAAGCCCTTGGGGAACTGGGGGGGGGGGGGGGGAAAAAAATTTGTGTTGCTTAGTTTTGTCCTTTTTGAACCTGGGATAAAAATGAAAGTAAATAAAAAAAAAAGGGTG
>JANIJG010026068.1:21225-40859 GCA_024611175.1 Megaceryle torquata
GAGTGGGGGGGGGGGGGGGGGGGTGTTGTGGGGCGGCGGTCGGGGGAGAGAGGGAGGGGGGGGGGGGGGGGGGGGGGGGGGGGGGGGTAATAAATCTGTGTTGCTCAGGTTTTGCTCTATTTACACTAGGATAAAAATGAAAGCTAAATAAATAAAAAGGGTGCCTCTAGAATTACCTGAACAACTTGTTTGCAGCCCAGTTAGTTGGAGCTTTGTGGTAACTGGGCTGTGCAGCAGAAAGCCATGAGATGAAGTACTGTGGCTTTAGGATTGTGTTGTGGAAACTTTAAGCAGATGAAGCTGCTTCAATGGTGCCCTCTCAGGGGAGAGAGTGAATCACTCGGGAAAGGCTTCTGGAATCAAACCAGGTAGATGTAATGCCAAACTCCTAGAAGACGGCTGGGGTATGTTGCCATATCCTTTAATGACATTTGTGAAATGACATCTCTCTGTGTGCTGTCATCTGTTTGGTGTGTTTCTTGAGCAAAAAATGGCCCCTTGGAAAACTTAATCAAACAGAATGTCAGAATGAGTTGGGGTAAAAGCATGTCTGGGCTTTATTAAATGTTGTAGCTGGTTCCTGAGAAACATGAAACAGATTCATGAAATCCTGAGAAACCATTTAGTGAGTAGCTAATAAATTCAAACTCTCAACCTATGCTTGTAGCACCTTCCAAACTTCAAGACTTTAAACCAAAGACTTTTATTTTCATGAGCTGTGGATTTTTTTTTTTTTTTTGGTAATGTGTATGAATATTTCACCTTGACTCCTCAGCATGCTGCTGGTGGGCACCTTGACTGTCCTCTGGTTCACCCACCTGCACACCTCTCCTCTCTGGGTGTTGCACAGTCAAATCAAGGGGAACAACCATTGATATTAAAGGAGCTCTCAGCATTTTAATATCTCTAATATGCTGTAGCACTTAACATGCTGCATGGGTTTTTAATTACCTCATGGTGATTAGCAGTGCAGAAAATCCCATCAAACCAATTAAATAATGTGCACCTGACTGAAGGCTATTGCAGGCTCCAGAGTTGCTGCAGTACAAAGCCCCATTGGGCTCTGCATACTGGGGATTTGCCCTGGCCAGGGCAGCTCCCACCAAGAGGAGGAGAAGTCTTCAGGGTTTTGCATCACACTCCTCACTTGGATGAGGAAGAAAAGTAAATTGCTGTAAGTGTCAGGTCTTATGGATGGTGTAGTTTATTCACTGTTTTCAGTAGTTGAATGGATTTGCATTACATTTGGCCATATTAAAGTTTTGTTTAAAGATGAACTCTTGGGCTAGTGGGGCCAAGCAGTGTGGAAAGGAGTATCTGCTGATTTTTGAGCCACCCCAGCACACTCCTCTTTTGGCCACTGTTCTACCCTGGGAAATGGTTACTAAGAAGAAAGCTTCACTACTCCAGTTTGTATGACTGCAAGTACAGGGAGAGCAAGGGTTGGGGGTCTCAGCAGATCCTTGTGCAGCAACAGCCACCAGTGCTACAAGCCACTGGGAAGTGGCACCTGGTGTCATGTGCCTCATCTCACCTGGGTTGAATGGATGTTCCACAAACTAAATGCTGAGTTATCTGAACTCTTGCAGCTGGGTGGAAAGACCAGTTGTCAGGTTTTTAAATAGGATTTAGGGAGGTGCCTGTAAATAATTTTGCTACTTCATTATTTTACAGCTCAAACAGTAAGTACTTTTTATGGCTTTAGTAAAGCTGCTGTTATTAGTAGTAGCACTAATTTATTTTATTTTACTTTTTTCTTGATGTTCCCCTGTCTCTGAGTCAAGGTCTTAAAATGTGTGTGCACACTGTGGCTCTTTGGACTGCTGAATTATTTCATGTTCTTTCTTATGCAGGGCTACTAGAGTGACACTGCTCAACCTCCCCTGGAGTGAATCAGCCATACAGCCTGATCTAGCCTTGTGCAACGGAGCAGCAGTTCACGATGCAGTCGAGGTTATTACTAGTAAGTATCCAAACCAATCAAATCTGTCATCCTAAAGAAGCTCTTGTTTCCTGCTTGTAGTTAGATTTTTCAGAAAAGAGCTTGACAGTGGAGCTTTGCTGTTACCTTCCTGTGCGAGTACTGTGGGTGCCTCATTAACCTTGTTGTGATCGACTGGAGTGAGCTCAGCACTTCTGACAAGTGTTACTTTAACTCGGCGTAGGCTCATCTACTTTTTAGGCACCTTGACTTGGAGGATCTGAGCTTTGATTTCTAGGTAGGTCATTTGGGCAGCTTGTTCAGTTTGGGATCAAAGATGAGGAATCAGCTGGGCAAGGAAAAAGCTGTTTCCTTCCCTTTCCCCCAGGATTCTTACAAGGTTAAAAGTTGTTCTGACTTTTGTTAATAGTAATTTTGTTCTCATGCCAGAGGAGAGGTGATGGAACAATTTTGCTGAGGAGACTTTTTCCAAAGTCTTGATCCTACAGGGAAATTAAAGTAAAACAAACCATGAGCACAGAGCTTTGCTCCTGTGCTCTTTGTAAGCCCAGAAACTCAGAAGAGAACTCTTAATGCATCTGGTCAATTCAATTTGCTTTGGATTTGTTTTATTTGTTTTTTTCCTACCTGCCTGGAAGGACCCTATATGGCACCACAACGCCAATTCCTCTGCAGTATGCATGGGGATTGACTGAAGCATCATCTGTATCTAGAATCGATGGGCATCCCCAAACAGTGCTGGGGGACCTTGGCAATGGTATGTGCCACTCTGGGTTTGGTAGCTGCTGGCCATGTTAATCCTGTGTTTAGTTGCTGGTCTCTGACCTCCTGGTGTCAGTAGGAAGCTGTGCACAAGCCACTGATGCACCCTGACAAACCCCGTGTAAGGAGTTGCTTTGATGCAATCAAGTGACTTGTCAGGGTTATGTGTGTGGAAATGAAGTGATCTGGGGGTCGGCTCAGCGTTGATGTAGTCTTCAGAAAAAACCTGCACGTTTGCAGCAACATGGACAAGAGCTGCGAAGTTAATTCCTTGCTTGGGATTTTTGCATCACTTGTGTATGAGCCTTCATGGCAGGAACTGGGGTAGGGAGACAGGGCTTGACCAGCAGTGGACCTGGTGCTCTGTCTGGGGTCATTCCTCAACCTTTCCTACTCTCACTCTGCTCCCAGCACCATGACAGACCTTGGGGAGTAAGGGGTGTGTGACCAGCCCGAAGGGGAACTGGGGAGGCTGTACTGGCCAGTGCTCTCTGAGAAGCCCAGGTGATGGTGAGCAGGGCAGTGCTGAGCCCCTGCTTAGGGGGTGTCGGGGGGTGGGGGGCTCCCTTTGCTCCCTGCCTGATAGCCCGAGGGTCCCGCTGTCCCTAGTGCTGCTCTTCTGCGAAGCAGGGTGGCCATCAAGTGGCTAATGCTGGGACCGGCACAGGAGCTTTTCTGTACTAAACTGCTCCAGGAGAGGATACAAACTCCCTGTCCTGTTCTGCAATGAGAGGTAGAAATGTCAGGCCAGCTAAAGGACTATTTCTGTTCTAATCACTGGGTCAAACTTAACAGCTGAGTGTTAGTCTGGTTTTTCTTTCCTGGGCTTGCCTGAGAAAGCTGGTGCTTCTGGGTGTAAAGCAAAGGGAGCACAATCCCTGAGCAGCTATTGCCTGGTCTGGTTGTTCAGTTTTGTTGGAGTTGAGCTGGTATGGATTGCCACCAGCTCAAATAATCGATTAATATCTGCATATATATACATACATGTTATATATCATAATATTAAAAAAAAAAAAAAAAAAAATCTTTGCTTCCCGTTAACTCCTTTGATCGCCTGTCTTGTGTCCCTGTGTTGTTGTCTTGTCTGGGGTCAGCCCCAGTGTGCAGAAATGTGTCCAGTACCCAAGGACAACTGAGAGAAGGTTGGAGGAGTTTTTCAACAAGATGACTTGAAGTTCTCTGGCAGTAATACCAGTGCTACAGGAATAAACGGTTTGGGAGATGCTGTCTGACATTGGGAAGGAGCTGAACATGGTTGGCATGGGCTGGAACATCACTGATGCCTTGGGGTGTGGGAAAAATTTGACTGGGAGGGTTTAGAATTGAGCTGCTAGCAATGGCTGAAGTTCAAAGCCACAGCTTTGCTCCTGCTTTGCCCAAATTAGGTGCTGCACTTGGTACAGATGCATGCTACGATTTTTAGCAGACATACCCTGGGCTCTGGGCTGTCTTTACGAAGCCTAGAAATGTTCCCATCTGGAGGGGCTTGGTCAGCAGCTCTGATGACTTGGAGGAGAGGTTTTATCTCCTTAGTCCTTCAGCTAACACTGGTTTCCCAGCTTGTAAAGTGTTGCTGCTTGTGTTTTGGTTATAAAAAGAAAAAAAAAAAACAACAAAACAACAAACTTCTGTTCATGATAAAAGTGTTGTGAAGGGAATTTGCTCTCTGGGAAGGAAAACACATGTTCTGCTTTTTCTTTCTCCAAAACAATCAATTTACAGGCTCTTTCTGTGAATGTCAGACATGGTACAGATGCCCTAGGCTCTTGTGGGAAGTTAATGTTTTTTTATTAATTACAGTCTCCTACTCTGCAGGAAACAGATATTGACCTACTTCATTTTGCTCTAGCTAAAAGAAAAAGCAATCTAAGGAAACAATAGCAGGTAAATATAGTTCCCATTTGTATTGCTGTTGGATGGTGTTATCTGCTCTGCTTTTCCTTTTCCTTCATTTGCCTGATCTCATCTGATCATCAGGGCCAATCTGACTTGTGTCTTGTGCCTGGTTAGTGTCTCAGTCCTTTGGTCTGGTGGGGGATGAGGGTGTCCAAATACTGCAGACAGCCACAGGCATCTTCAAGGTCTGCTGGACACCCCCAAAAGCAGTGTCTGCTCCACACGAGTGCTAATGATGCCTTTTGGTGCTAATTGGTTCCCAGGAAAAGCTTCATTTCCTGACAGGGTGAGAAACACGAGCCATAGGCTGCAGTGATTGAGCTCTGGAGGCACTGGAAAACTGCAAATGGTTCTGATTGAGACAAATTTTGTAACATGTGAATTTATTTTCTTGCCAGCCCCTGGGGATATATAAATGTCTTGATCCTCTGCAAAAGGGTGTGCAACTAAGTTGTCTGTTGAAGATGGCAGAGTACTCAGGCATGGATTTGCTGGGCAGAAGGGTGCCCAGCAGCTCTGCCATGGCTTTCTCTGCCACCCTGGTGCATTGTGTGCCCTGTCCATGCTAGCTGTGACCACAGGGCTGTGCCAATCACTAGTGGATGTATGCCTGGCACTGGCCCTCGTGGAGCTGTGCTTAGCTTGCTCCATTTAGTTGTTGGGTTTTTTTGTTTTGTTTTTTATGAGAAGAGACATGATTTTAATTAACAAAAAACCAACCAAACAAAAAAAGCCAAACCAAACAAGTGGAGCCTGATTGCTTTGCCCTTTTCCAGGCTTACAGGAAAACAGTTAATGATTAATCTAGAAGCTCTTTGAGGGAGGTATTTCATGGCCTGTGTACACAGTTTTGTCCTGGGACAGCAAGTCAGTGTTCAATGCTATTGTGCTCCCAGACTATGCAATAGACTTAGAAAAAGACTACTTAAAGAAAATACAGATCTGGAACAGACCTGTTATTTCACAGCAGTGGTGGCTGTGGCTGAATGTGGCTCTGACCATTGACTTGAGTTCCTTTCTATTAGACTCAGCTTTGCTAAAAATTTCAGAAGATAGGAAGTTTAAAAAAAATCACTGTGTTACTTAACAGGCCAGAAAACTGTCATAGGAAATAAAGGCTCTGTAAGCATGGAAGCTTTGCCTCTGAATAAGCTCCAGGAGGATGTTCTGTGGTAGTGGCAATTTGTGACGAGACCTTTAGGGTGCTGTTACTGATGCCTGATTGCAAACTGCATGCCCTTTACCTCCAACAATGGGACTGCAGCTTTGTCCTGTTGTCACCGGCCTGGGAACAGGGTGATATGCCTTGTCTTTGAAGCCTGTGGCCCACAGCCAGCTGCTGTTTATAGTGGCATTTTGCCTCAGCTGGAGCAGAGAGGTGATTTCTAGCCTAAAATACTAGAGCCTGAATGGAAATCCCCATCACCTGCACAGCATCGCTGTGTGCAGCTCCCAGGAATATCTCACTGAGTGCATGGGGTGGGGTCCATATACTGGTTTTGGCTGGGATAGAGGGTTGGTTTTGGGGGGTTTTTTTTCATAGTAGCTAGTACGGGGCTGTGTTTTGGATTTGTGCTGAAAACAGCATTGGTAACACAGGGATTCATTATTGCTGAGCAGCACTTGCACAGAGTCAAGGCCTTTTCTGCTCCTCACCCCACCAGCTAGTAGGCTGGAGATGCACAAGAACATAGGAGGGGACAGATCCAGGACAGGTAACTCCAACTGACCATACCACATGTAGGGAGCTGAGCTCCTGAAATTTTACAGCTCTCTTGTAATTGCTGCTAGAGGTTTGGGGCAGAGATGCGCAGACGGGGGATTGCTTTTAGATGATAATTCTTCAGATTAAAAAAAAAATTGGTGTATATGCCTCTAGGGTTATTAATGAGCTTTTCTTTTAGAGTTAAAGCTTGTGCTGTCTGTTGCTCCTTTAAAAATATTTTGTATGATGATCATAAACATAACGAATTTTAAAATATCAACAATTACACTGTAACTTGAAGTTTAAAGCTTTGAAGGATATTCTACACTGGGATGGGTAATTTTGGATTATTTTGGTCTCCCTGAGTAATCTCCTGATACTAGTCCTGGAACCAGAGCAAAAGAGGAAGGAAAGAGAAGTTTAGGTAATTGTTTGAAATGGCTGGAGATGGAGTTGTAGCAAGGGGAATTACCTGAACACATATGAGAGAAATCTGAACTTTATCTCTGCTATGAGCAGCATGTGGCTTTTCTCTCAGCTGTCCTAGGCACTTCATTTTGCCCAATCAACCTATTCCTTTTCTTACCTGTGGGCTTGAACTGTGGAGACCAGTTTCAGCTATGGAGAGCAGCTTCAACCCTGCAGCTTTCATCCCAGTTTCTTCTCCTGGAGCTGCAGCACAAGAAGGGTCAATACTTTGCTCCTGGCTTTCCATGGGAAATGAGCACAGCTCCCTGAAGTAACAGAACAGAGGCATCCATATGTTGGAGATTCAGCAAGTTACTCCAGTGTAATTTTGGAGTCCTTATCACATTTTAAAAAGAAGTTTCGTCACCATTTCTCACATGTCAAAATGTTTGATCTCTCTCTGATTTTATTATTTTTAAATGCACTGAAACAATAAGCTATGCTGAGGTTATCATGTTACCTATTTGGTTAAGTGAAATCAGACATGGGATGGAGTCACCCATCAGACTGCTCTCCAGAGCTCCTTGTCAGCTCCCACCTTGGCTGAACAGAGCACTTTGCTATTGCAGCTGCTTGCTTTCTTACAGGATTTCTGTTTTGTTGCTAAAATCACAACTTAATCAGCTTCCCCTGGAAAGGAGAGAGGTCTCTGGGATGACTTTACTTGCCTGGAAACTGTTGTTGCTTGATCCTTTTCTAGTTGGAGTTTTTTTTGCTACATATATTTATTGATTTCCCCTCTAACCTTAAAGTAATGATGGAACTCTTTCAGAAAAAGAATACGATGATGTTTATTTGTTGCAGTGGCTAGGACCTACAAGATACTTAATGTCTTTTATGCTTGTGGCAGGTCTGGACTTGCTTGGACCCTAAATATTGTGAGCCTGACAGGTCCTGCAAGGGTTGTCCTCAGAGAAGTGATACCAACAGGACAGTGGGAAGGCAGGGCCCTGAGTGTTGCAAAATAGCTGTATGGATAGATGTATTCACATGTAACCCACCTGGGAGCCAGACTGGTGGCTGAGACTGACTGCTTTCCAACCTGTAGGCTTTAGTTCTCTCCAACAGAAAGTGTTCCAGTTTGTGGTCCTCATCTATAGATTTGTTCTTAGCAACTGTAAAGGGGTTATTTCATGATCATGTGAAGACAGTGCTTCATGCTGCTGTACATCCCTCCAGGTCTTGAAGGACAATGTTTTGTTATGAAATTATTTCACAGACCATTCCTTTTATAGAAGCTTCTGTGGAAAAACTGATCTTATCTGTGTAATGTCTGCAGCAAATCCAAGCTGTGTGAATGGAAGGAATGGTCCAATGAAGCCCTCAGGAAAACTGAGCATGGTCTGACATAAAAGTACATATGCTTTTTGGGAATGAATCTAAAGGAAATGCGGAGTTTGGGGTCCTGGCGTAGCTCCTGATTGAAGGCTTATGTTGCTAGTGTTTTGCTGCAGTTTAGTGGTGTGAATTTCAATGGCTTCTGGATTTGAACCAACTTTGTGTTGGACTAAATGAACTCTGTATGTAGCTTGGATGTTTTGCAAGTGTGTTTAATTATGTTTACTAGTATAATTATTTGTATGTGTTTTTATGAAGGGAAAATCCAAATACAGTACCTCTTGACTAACCCCATTTCTTCCCACCCCTAATCCTTCAAAACCTCGGAGCTGTTTGCATTCAGTGCCTGCTGCTTCAGCCATGTAGTCCATTTGTATCTCATGCTTTTCTGATGAGAAAAAGGAACCAAGTTAAAACTCTAAGCCCACTTATGTTTACTTCAGAGTCAAAGAACACCTTGACGTGGCAGCTGGTGACACCAGACCAGCTCTGCTGGCTTGGGATGGATCCCATCATCCCATCTGTAAGAGTGCCCATCTATCTACATGTGCCTTGGCAGCCAGCATACCTCCAGGATCTATCTTCTTAACAGGCAGCAGTTAGAGACTCCCTAGGCTGGAGTTCACATCAAAGCTGTAGGGTTTAAGAGCCTCTGTTGCTGCACCTTTATTCCGTAGGTCTAATCCCAAATGCACTAATAGTTTCTGGGCTGGCACTCGGTGCTGTAGCAAAGGACTCTTCTCTTGAAACCCTTGAAACCAGAGTCAGTTTTAATCGTGCAGCACAGTGATATTTTCTGTGAACCCCACTTTCTTGCCCTACAGGGACAGAGAGGCGACATTCCTTATTTTGTTGCTCAGCATTGTTCACAGCTTCAAGGACATCTCTTGGAGATTGTCATTGCTTTTCTGGGTCCTTCCCCCTGCAGCCCATGTTTCACTCATTGGCCATGTTCGTGTCATGGCACACAAATGTTGTTACAATGTGTGGTTCATTATTCTGTTCTGTATTTCTTTCCCTCATGTTCTGTTTCACTTTATAACCACAGATAGCACTGAGCTGTGCTTTTGTCATATGTACCATAATCCTGATGGGTTGGTATCTTGAAGAGTTGACAACTGATCAAGTTGGAAGTTGAGTTGTTGCCCACAGTTCCTTCCTTCAGTTCCCTGAAAGCAAAGCTCCTTTCCTGCTTGTTCCTTCATATGTGCACATGAATAATGGAGCTGTTGCTGTTAATTAATAGAGGAGAGGAAAAAAGCAGTACAGAACATTGTAGGTCTGTGTCTATTTGTAGAGCAGAAATGAAAATTTTTAAGGCTTCAATTTTTCCTCCAGTTTCATTTATATGGACCCTGCTTGGTAAAGTCCTGGGGACTAAGGAAGCTGTGAGTTGCAGAGCTTGTGCTGCCTGAAGTCAGTGTTTCTCTCTGTCACTCAGTTCTCTTCTCAATTGCACAATTGACAAATCTTTGGCTAAAAAATCGTAGCAAGAATGACAGCAATGAGTTAAAAATGGTGCATCAGTAAGTGACCCTCCTGAGGGACTGGCCTGTAGTGTGCTAGCATCTGACTGTGGCTTATGGAAGAAAAACATCTCAACAGAGGGAAAAGTTCACAGAATCACAGAATTTCTGAGGCTGGAATAGACCTTCAAGATCATCAAGTCCAGCCTATGACCCAACAGCACGGCATCAGCTAGACCATGTCACTAAGTGCCACATCCAATCTTTCCTTAAACACCTCCAGGGATGGTGACTCCACCACCTCCCTGGGCACTCCATTCCAGTGTCTAATCATCCTTTCTGTGAGGAAGTGCTTCCTAAGATCCAACCTAAACCTCCCCTGGTGCAGCATCAGGCCATGCTCTCTTGTCCTGTCACTAGTTGGGACAGTTGCCTGGGAGAAGAGCCTGACTCCCAAATGACTACAACTTCCCTTCAGATAGTTGTAGAGTAATAAGGTCCCTCCCGAGTCTCCTCTTCTCCAAGTTGAACTCAGTCTTTCCTCATAAGACTTTCCCTCCAGTCCCTTCACCAGTCTCATTGTTCTCCTCTGGACCAGCTCCAGCACCTCCATATCCTTCTTGAAGTGAGGGGCCCAGAACGGCCCACAGTACTCAAGGTGAGGCCTCACCAGTGCCCAGTACAGGGGCAGAATCACATGCCTAGACCTGCTGGCCACACTATTCCTGATCCAAACCAAGATGCCATTGGCCTTCCGTGCCACCTGGGCATACTGCTGACTCATGTTCAGAATGGTGGAAGTCAATGTCAGAGGAACTGGTCTTCAGGGAGACCCAGTTATGGCAAATGGAGTTGGAAAAATAATCTGTGCCCTCAGCAAGAATCGGACTTTGGTATGAAAAGGCTAACCGAGAACAACTACAATGTTTTTGGATAGGTCAGTGTCATATTTGTGTTGGACAGGAGAGAAGCTGTGCTCAAATGAGAGAGACCTTAGTTGCAATCCGAAACTAATCCAGAAATACTTCATTGCATGGCTGTTGATTTAACACAACAGGTCTATCTTAAACCAAAAAAACTGCCAAGATAGTTCACTGTGCTTCTTACCACCCAGGGTGTGGACCTAAAGCTCAGACCTCTTGTGCATCTTGGCCTCAGAGTCAGGCAGTGGCTCCTCTGGATTCAGCCCTGCTTCTACTCCATCATCCTTTCTGCCTTGTGCTGATGGGTTCTGGATGGTGGCACCCTAAGCTGGACAGGAACCTGCAGAATAAAGGGGTCCTGTGGGAGCCCCACTACCCAGTCTGGATTCTGCACCCTCCTCCTCTCCTATTTGGCTACCTGAAAGACATCCCTCAGCAAGCAATGGCTTAGTGTCCCTTGCTGGGAAAATAGAAATTGTAGGAAGGGTACTTTAGGGTGCCTTAGCTACAAGGTTTTGCTTGTAGCCTGAAAATGAAGGATGGGCTGATTTACCTGGTGCTTACTCTGGGGCAGGACAAACATCATCTTGCTATAAAATGAGTGTCTTCCTGCAGATGTTACACTGCAGCTCAGCCTGAAGTAGTTTGTGCTCTCAAGTGTCTCATGTTCAGACATTTTTATATTTATAATTATTATTAATAGGCTTGTTTAACTATTTCCTCTGGATGGTTAGAAAACCTCAGCAATCCCTTTGCCTGTATCTGATCATCTTTCCAAATGAAACACATCCTTTCTGCAGCTCCTGCATGTCATGTGTTAAACCTAGTCTAAATACAATTCCGTAAGTCAGAGGGAATGAAATCTCATTTTGCTGAATGGAATACACTCGGTATTAATTGCAGAGAGAATGGTTTTATCCATCCAATACAAACTCTTATGATGTTTAATAATTTCATTTTACTAGGGGAAAGTTTGACTTAGACGTGATTCCCCTTTGTGGCAGATGTGCGTCGACTGGTTCATGTGCTTGCACTTGGGAGCCTGGGATAAAAACAGGAATTTAAAATGCCTTTTTAGGATCCCTTCTTCTACAGTTAATCAAGGCAGAAGGACATATTTTGATAAGGAAATGTTCTTTAGAGATTTTTACTGCCTCTTTGACTTGAGACTCTCTTGACAGTTGGTATAAGCCAGCTGCTGTTGATTGGGAAGAATCCTTAAATCTTACAAGCTTCTATTTTGATGATGTTTCCAATGACTTTGCTGACAAGCTTATGATTAAATAAGCAATGGATTCCACTCTCTGCGTGGAAGATGGCTTTGGGAAGCTCCCTGAGGTCTGTCTGGGCACCAGGTTTGGACACCACAGCGTTTGTTAGCTGGGAACCCACCTCACTTTGTATGTTCTCCAGAATATCTGATCCAAGAGGCAGGGGTGGCCACATAGTTACCTCAAAGTCTGCCTAGTGTTTGTGGGTACAGTCCTGTGTCTGTCAGCAGCATTTGAATAAGCAACTGTACCATTTCGTTTTGGGGAATGGCTCACCGGTGGCAGCTCTGCAAGAATCAGGTGTTGTAAGAGATCCCAAAGTGAACGTGACTGCGATAAATTGAGTGGTTATTCCAGGTAGTGGGACCTCAGGACAGTGTCCTGTTTCATGAGCTGTGATTGAGGAAGATCTTCATGCTTCCCTCATCCAAGTCAGTCATGGCTTGCTGGCAGGGTTGAGCGCAAGCTGTCTGCTAACACTTTGTAGAAATAATCTATCAAGACCCAGCTATTTGGGGAGCTATCTTCCACATCAGATAAATAGCATGTTTTTTTCTATAGATGAGAAAGGTGACATTACCCAAGGCTGAAGGTTATCTAGAAAGGAGGAAACTTGTGAAGCCAGTAAATCTGTCATTGTGCTTAATTTGTGAAGATGGAAGAACATGTCCCCTCCCTTCCTGGTGTGGCTTGCAGTGGTCAGACACTGTGTTGGAATTATGGCTATCTTTGGAATGGTATTTCTTGTTGGGGAATTTGTGGTTAATGAACCATGTTGGGCTTCTCTCCATTGCATCTCTGCACGGGAAGATTTCCTTGTAGTGCAGCCTTAGTAGAAAAGGAGATTGTGATTTTTCTTTGAAGAGTTAAAAGATGTGGATGAAATCATGAGACCTGGAGAGCTGATAGGTGGTTAAGCTGAAAAACAGCTCAAGGCAGCTGTTTGCTTGGGATGTAGCTGCAAAAGAGGTTCTTCTGTTGGCCCAGCTGCCTCTCTTTTGAAAGATGGAAAATCTTTTGCTGAGATTCCCATCTTGTCCTGATAGCACTGTTGGCATCTACCTAGCTATTGCAAGATCCTTTTGCACTGTGAGTTGGAGTTGCTTCATAGCTGGAAGAGAGACACCAACACTAGCCTGGTCTGGGTAGGAGAGCAGGGGTCAAGCACAGCCCAGAGCACACCAGAGG
Organism: Megaceryle torquata; assembly: GCA_024611175.1. Classification (NCBI taxonomy): domain Eukaryota; kingdom Metazoa; phylum Chordata; class Aves; order Coraciiformes; family Cerylidae; genus Megaceryle; species Megaceryle torquata. Next base: position 34,185 of record JANIJG010026068.1, read on the forward strand.
GAAACACAGGGCTGCAAAGGGAATTCTTAGTTTTTCTGCCTTGACTGAAGCAGTGGACCAATGAGCCTTGCTGCAGACAGTGTCTGTGGGGGAACTGGATTGGAATGGTCCTGTGAGTCCCTTGCAGTGTCAGGGATGCTCCCCACCTGACTGCCCATCTGCAACATCCATCAGGGTGCTTGGGCTGCAGTGAGGTTGACAGTTTCTGTCTCTTCCATGTGAAGTAAATATAATAAAGGCACAGGCTTCTGATTAAACATCCTTTTAAAGAGGGGGAGAAAGAGTTAATCTCCTAATACCATTGCAGTCTCTACAGTAGGAGAGCAGAAAACGGGCTGAATAGTGTTAAAAGCTCAGATGTCTATATTATTAAACCCTGTGTATATTTATCCTCTGGAACACAGGTGAAAAAGTGGAAACATTAACTGGTTCTTCATTTCTTGCTGGAAGCAGTCATGATCCCTCAAGGAAGTGTGAGAATTCCTTGGATCGATGGACTCCTGTGAGATGGGACATCAAAGGAGTCATTTGTGACAGGGATGAAATAATTTTTACTGAAAGTGAAACCAGTATCACAAATAAACCCTGTTCTTGTAACTGGCCAATTTAAGAGCAGTAGTGCCAGATGCAAAGTATGAGTCATACGAGGAAGAGTTGCAGAGGATGTAGCGTGTCCCCAGATGGTTTTTGCTAGTGGTGAATGAGGAAGAGGTGTTCTACTTAGGGACCTTTGGAGACATTTCTAGGCATAACAAGACTTCAGGAGGCAACAGACCCTCTCAGGCCCTTTTTTTCCCCTCACTTCCAAAGTGGCTGTATTGCAATGGGCGAGCCTTAAATCCTGTTCAGAGCTGGTGGATCCAGAAGTTGTGGCTTCTTTATGGTAGGGTCTTTAGTCTTAGCCACCTCTTGTGCTTTGCTGTGCACATTTCACTATTACTAGTTAAATTTCTTTTCCCTCTACACTGATCTCTCTGTATACTCTTCTGGTTTTGCCTAGAAGAGTAGATGGTAGCATGTGAACAGCCTATTCCAGACTTATGCAATCTTGCAAACTTCTCTTTTGCTGTCTGTGATGCCAGTTATTGCCTTAATTTTGAAGGCTTTAATTCCCACTGGCAGGTTTGGTTGGTGCTACTGAGAGGCCCACTTGGCTTTTTTTCTAGTGTACAGTAGGACAGCTACAAGAAAGCAGGTGTCAAACTTCTCAGTTCTTTTGTCAAATTGTACTATGACAAATCATTTAACTTCTTATTTTCATCCTGAGCTATGGGGGTTGTGGCTTTGGTTTGTGAGCTGTTGCGCAAGCTGGCCTGGGAAGGTCACTGCTGCTGGGACTAAGATTGAAAGTCAGGGTAAACAGGCATAAAACTCTGTATGTGGCCTTGGAATGGTTTCCCTGCTTTTGCTCTTTGAGGAGCACTCCCAACCCTTAGGAAGCAATCTGCTCCCCAGGGTAGTTTGTACTACATGTATCTGGAAAAGGTTTTCCCTGCAATGTTCATCAACTTTTGGATTTTGTTATTCTCTGGACAATATCTAGATTTAGATTCCTCAGAAGGTGTACGAGCTGCTCTGAGATGCTGAGGAATGTGTCAGTTAGGTCACTGCCTTTTAAATATTCAGTTGTGCTCTTCGCTTTAGATCAATAACACAACTGTTTGTATTTGCATAAGTAGACTTGTTTTGCAATTCCATCATTTTGATTTTGAGACAGAAATATTCAAAGCTGTGGAATCTGCATTCTGTAAATGAAGACACGAATGTGAAGAATTTTCTAGAAAGAAGGTGGCTGAGCAGGCTTTGAAATACTTGTCAGGTGCAGAGACCTGGAAGCATGTTCATGGCATTTGGTAACTCTCTTGGGGTGAACTTCTCAGGTTGCCATTTGAAGCCCAGAGGTGTTTGTACTTTTACTGAGGGTAAACAGGAATACAGGAAGGGGAGGTTGTTCCAGACCATATTGTGTGACCACGTAGGAGCTGGGATGTGCTCTTGGTGGTCTTGGCTTTTAAGTTTCCAGGCTTGTCATGTAGTGTATATTTGCTTATGGAAGTACATTGATATTTTGAGCCTACAAATTTTCCAGGCCATCAAACCTCCACTGTCCAATAAATGTCACTAAGGGAATTTATAGCTGGTTATTTCCACTCTGTTCTAGCCAAAGAAAACAAAACTAGAACATGTGGCCAGGACTGGTTTTTCAAGCCTGGAGCATAGCAGAACTGTTGCTGCAGTTCATCTTCCTAGATGTGTTCTTCATCTGCTGGAAACCAGATGGGGAAAGTTTGACAGTAACATAAAGCTGATTTTGTCCTGCTCAAGCATTTCCTCTGGCAAAAAGGGAATCCCATTCTGCTGCTGCAGGCAGTGCTGTATTTGGCCTTTGGCAGGGCTGGCTGACGTGTGAACAAGCAGTGACTTTAGCTGGTAGGAGGTGTATGAATCTTCTTGTGCTGGAGCTGAAAGGCTTGCATTACTGTTTTCTCAGACCTGTAAATCAGTTGGTGAGATCTGGTCTCCTATGAATACTGGATAATGTGGTCTAAAAAAAATAATCTGAAGTTGTAGTATCAGTCATTAGGAGCTGCTGTGTCCTCATCCCATCTTGCACTGTATATGCCTCTGTTGAGGAGAACCAGATTTGTTTGTTCATTTCTTAATGAGAGTCCTTTTCTCCCACAGGCAGCTCATGACTCATGTTGCATGAGTCCAGCTTTCCCAGAGAATGCAAAATGATTTGTCAGCTCTTTTGCATGCCATCACTGTGTCAGCACTTCTTGTGAGCTAGTGTAGATCATGAAAGTAATTTGCTTGTATTTAGGTCTCTCCTTGTGTTAGTTAGCTGGGATTCACCTTTCTTTTGGCTGTGTATATTATATCGAGTTGTGGGGAAGTAGTAAAGGAAAGAGGGCACACAATCAAACCTTGTCTATAGACAAGACCTTGTCTATAGACCTTGTCTATAGTTCGGAATACAACAGATGTAGGAAGATGGGACTGGTTGCAAATGTTCTTCAGCAGTGACTTTTCCAAGAAGTGCTCAGTTAAGGCTGTGAAACTGTCACAGGCTACAATAAAAAGCAGAGAGATTAGATTTTCCTTAGGTTATCTGTAGATAAAGCAGTCTTGTGAAGTCATGTGTCTGTTTGTTTTTCTTAAAGGGAACAGCTCTAACTAGATGCCCAGAGTGTGGAACATGAGAGTGTAACAGCATACAAGTGAACCAGCATTGGAATAGATGTTTCATCCAGAGCACAAGAAGCCCAGGCATGGAAATAACCTCAAACTGTGTGGGTAGGAGTGCGGCCTCCGGGCTCGCCATGGGCTGAGTGTGGATGGCTGAGACACTTTCAGCTTCTGCAATGATACCTGACAGTGTTTCTGGCCATGAGGGCAGAGTTCACCTTCTCTGCACCCAGACACTGTGGCAATAACTCAGCCTGTAAATTTCTGCTGCAGCAATGAACTTGAAAATAAACTTGAGTTAGATAAATGCTTGTGTTGCAACAGAAGGCAAATGCTTGAGAGGAAAAAATTACCTGGGTAGGGGGAGAGAAAATTCAGTGGCTTTTTCTGAAGCATTCCTTGTCCCGGTGAGCCAGAGCTGCAGTGGGTTGAGCCACAGACCTGCTGTGGCATGTGATTGATTCTCTGTTATCAGTAGTTTGAGGTGATCCTGTGGCGACAAGAAAGGCAAGCTGTCATTCCTTCTCTGGCCTCGGACTGTGGGTTTTGTGATCTCTGTCTGTAGGGCAATGTGTTGGGGCTGACGTGTCTGTTTGGGGCTGCAGTCACTGGCCAGGGCATGCAAGCTGTCTGTCTATCTGCAAGTATATCTGAGCCCACTGCAAACAAACAGGACAGCTGCTTTGGACTTGCAGGGGTTCTGATAGACTTGTGGACTATGAAGCAAGTCTGCTAGCAGGTGATGCTTATTTTAAAGGGCACTAAATCCCCTCTAAATATGCCTATGCCTTAGGATGAGATGGTCAGGGAAATACTACATTTCTTCAAAATTATTTTGAAGGAAGTGGTGTGTCTCAATTTACACACTTTTTGGAGGATATAGTTTTTAAAATCTTAGGATGATTAGCTAATGCAAGACAAGGTGTACCATGTTGTTGTTAATAATGAAGTCAGAGTGCTGGTAGTCAAAGCGTTTAACAGAAAAATCAGTATTTCAGCCGAGATGTTTTACACTACATAGCTCAATATGCCACTGGAGTTTTTAAGATGATAAACCAAGGCTTTGACGGGGTGCAGGGATGGGGTGGATAATCCATGAAAATTTAAAACTTGTCACCAGTAAGGTACATATGAGAGAATCACATGATACCTTAAAGGAAACCTTGTTTGTCAATCAGTCAGAAATCCTGGATACCGCATCTGTCACATGGTAGGAATCCCGGGCTGGAGGAAGCTGGGGGAGGCTGTGTGCTTTGTGTATCACTGGCATATTAGTGGCTGCCCTAAAACATCTGTAATTTTTCAGCATCTGCTTGCAGAAGGTGCAGTTCCCTGCACCTGTCTTCTGGGTCATGCTCTGCTTATTTCTGGTGTCTCAATGAAGCAAACTTTTGACCTGAAAGGAGGTGGGGGAAGAGGAAGTAGAAAAGCCTGAGCCAAAGCATCTAGGAATTTTGGAAGGCAGGCAGCAGCCTCGACTAAAGCTGAGAATAGGCAGCAGGATGATAAGTAGATTAAGAATGTACTGAAGAGAGGTGTTAGTTCAACTGTTTAACTTTGTGTGTGTGGTTATTACATGGGGTCTGAACTGTGGTCAGTGCGCCTGACAGAAAAAGGCAGGAGAATTGGCTGTTTGTGTTTTTTCTTTCAGGGAACAGCTCTAACTAGATGCCCGTAGTCTGGGACATGAGAATGTAATGGCAGACAAATGACCCAGCATTGGAATATATTTTTAATGTAGAAGCTGCAGTCCTGAATTGTGATTGACTGTAAGAGGAAACCAAACCATCCACAGATTCACCCAAGGGGCAGCAGTTGTTCTGCAGCACTGTGATTAAACTGGAGGCTGATCACTTATGTATGATATCTGCTAAATAAAATGCTGAAATTGTTTCTCCTTGGGCTAATCGTCCACCTCCTCAACCATGAGGGCTCAGTGTGTGGTGCTCAGGGAAGGCCAAGCACACCAATCCTTCCAGAGTGCTGATTTCTCCTTAGAGCGTAATTTGTAAACACAAGTGTCTTGTTTGGCACTTTTGATCTGCAGGTCACGTGATGAAAATAGGGACAAAGTATAAACACCAGGTTGAGTGAGTGGACTGGGAGGAGGTGTTGCTCTTCTGAGATGTGGCCAAATCTTGCAGTAGCATGGAGCTGGGACTGCTGCTTGTATCTGGCTACAGATCATGCTGCATAAGGGAGTTGTGCACTGTGTGGTGATGGTGAGGGACCAGAAAACATCATTTTATGTGCCAAAAGGAACATCCGAGTCGAGGAAAAGGGCTTAGGGTTTATAGTTTAGGGCTATCTAGGCTTACAGGGGAGAGGGAAAGCAGTGGGGTCAGCCACTCTCCAGGTTGCTTTCCAGTTGTAACCTTGTACTGTACTTGTTCATACTTAAAATGAACTTTGATAGTTTGAACTGTCTCCTTTCCACTCCTAAAAGACCTAAGAGATAAAAAAGAGCAGAATTTATACTCATCTGTATCCACTTCTTAGAGGCATTGAAGTTTTCCTCCCACCTTTCCTGCAGTGCCAGCAGCAGCAGAGTTTATCATAGAATTGTTCATTTTATTGGCATGCTAAACTGCAACTTGCTGTCATTACTTCCATTTATTTTCGCTTCCTTTTAGTTTGTAGGAAGCTGTGTTTTGGGTATGTCTAAAAATCTGAAGGAAGGTAACTTGTGTGCTTTGGCTAATGGCCATGGACATCTGATTTTTCAGAATATACAAGATTTCCTGCTCAGCAGAGAATTAAAAATAGGTAGGGTCAGTATGGTGTTTTAGCAGGGACAAATTAAACATGGATCAAAATCTTGATTTTTAACTGTAGTTTCTCTTTTATATTCCTTGGTCTCTATTATTAAAGGGGGAAATTGTATTTTGGGCTTTGGTATAAGCAGTAATAATTCTGCTAAGTTATTTTGGTTTCCTTTCACAGAAAGCTTTGGATCCTGTTTAAGTGACAGTGGCCAGACTGCTCCATCTATAGTGTTATTGGCTGTGAGTGTATCTGCAAATCTGGAAATGTTTGGGATCCCTGCTCCCTTTTATTCTGATCTTTGAGATACTCTTGGGTATTAATTGCGCTATAGCTGTGTTGCCAGTCAAAAACAGACCCCTTGGACACTCAAGTTGCCTGGTGGTTGCTTGAAAAAGGGTGATGTTTCTCCTAAAAAGCCAACAAAACACTTCTAGATTAAAGATTCACAACTGTTCTGACTTGCTGGGATGAGTAACTCTTCAGAAAAACTCACTGCAGGTACGTTTCCTGGTTGGCACCCATGGAGGCTTAGTGCTGTTCTAGAAAATGCTCTGCCTTTTTAGAGGAAGCTTGGCTGCAGGTGGTGCAGAGGCTTTGGGGCACTGCCATGAACACTGGAGTTACTAACACTTATTTCTTGTGAGAGAAGAGCTTGTTTACACCCCACCCAGGAATTTTCTGAATTTTGCTATTGGCCAGTACAAACACGGAGCTGCTGGC
>JANIJG010026068.1:40959-70875 GCA_024611175.1 Megaceryle torquata
TATGGAAGGGAGCTGCTGGCTATGGAAGGGAGCTGCTGGCTATGGAAGGGAGCTGCTGGCTATGGAAGGGAGCTGCTGGCTATGGAAGGGAGCTGCTTTATTCAGACTTCTCTCCCCTGATGTGGCAAGATTTCTGTTTCAATCCGATTTGGCTGACATCTGCAGTTCTAAATAGGTCGATAGTGAAACAAAACAGAACCACAAGTGGCACATAAGTTTGGCATGTAGGGATAGCAGCTTTTGTCCAGGCTTCAAAATAACTCTCCCATAACTTTTCTTAGACAAAAAGTAAAAAATAATAAAAGAAAAAAAAATCATAACAGAAACTGTGTGATACTAGGGAAGGCCAAAGAGGTGATTGCACCTTTCTTCAGAGCATTCAAATGCTAATAAGAATATCACCAGATATGTAAAAACTATGTGAGGAATATAAACATTTTCCAGGCTGCTACTAGCCCCTGCAGTTTCTCTGAGGCTTCTGGTGGAAGAGACCTTGCGCACATGGGTAAGGGTGATTTGGCAGCATCTCTGTGTGCCCACACATGTACAGGGCATGGCACAAGCTCCTGGCAGCAGTGGATGCTCAGCATGCCATAACGTGGCTATTAATCACAGAAACACAGAATGGTAGGGGTTGGAAGAGACCTGGAAAGATCATCTAGTCCAACCCCCCTGACAGAGCAGGATCACCTAGATCAGGTCACACAGGAACAAATCCAGGTGGGTTTTGAATGTTGCCAGAGAAGACGACTCCACAACCTCCCTGGGCTGTCTGTTCCAGTGCTCTGTCACTTTCACTGTGAAAAAGTTTCTCCTTATGGTTACATGAAACCTTCTCTGTTCCAGCCTGCACTCATTGCCCCTTAATCTTGTCATTGGACATCACTGAGAGGAGCCTGGCTCCATCCTCCTGACGCTTGCCCTATATCTATTTATAAACATTAATGAAGTCACCCCTCAGTCTCTTCTTCAAGCTAAAGAGCCCCAGTTCCCTCAGTCTTTCTTCATAACGGAGATGTCCCACTCCTGTAATCATCTTTGTGACTCTGTGCTGGACTCTTTCAAGCAGTTTCTTGTCCTTGAACTGAGGGGCCCAGAACTGCACACAATATTCCAGATGCACCCTCACCAGGGCAGAGTAGAGGGAGAGGAGAACCTCTCTCAACCTATTAGCCACACCTTTTCTGATACACCCCAGGATGCCATTGGCCTTCTCGGCCACATGGGCACATTGCTAGCTCAGTCATCCTGCTGTCCACCAGGACCCCTAACCCTAATCCCTTTCCCCTGCACTGCTTTCCAGCAGGTCAGTTCCCAATGTATACTGGTACCTGGGGTTATTCTTTCCCAGATGCAAGCCTCTACACTTGCCCTTGTTAATATTTAATTAAATTTCTTCCTGCCCAGCTCTCCAGCCTGTCCAGGTCTTCTGGATGGCCACACAGCCTTCTGGTGTGTCAGCCACTCCTCACAGTTTTGTGTTGTCAGCAGACTTGCTGACAGTGCGCTCTGTTCCTTTATCCAGGTCATTGATGAATATATGGAATAGTACTGGTCCCAGTATCAACCCTTGGAGGACTCCACTAGATACAGGCCTCCAACTAGACTCTGACCCATTGACCACAACTCTCTGACTTCTATCCTTCAACCAGTTCACAATCCACCTCACTACCCCATCATCCAGGCCACTCTTCCTCAGTTTAGCTTCAATCCATCTATCTTGTTATTGCCTCGTTATTGCCCTTAGACTGTCTGTAAAAAAAAAAAAAGTAGAAGTGAAGTTCATGTTGGAGGTTACTTCTCTTGGAAATCCAAATGAAGGCTTATTCAGGAGCAGACATTCTAGGATTGTTGCAGTATAAATAGTTTAATAAGAACCCTGATGGTAGTAACATCAGTAGAATGGAATACACCTGTCTGTCCTTCATCCATCAAGTTAATTTTCTATAAGTTTGTTGGGCTTTGAGGACAAAATTGTGTAAGGAACTTGTTTTTCTATTTGTCAGGCACTTAAATTATAGTCAAAGGATGCAGTGCAAGCTATATCTATATAAACTAAAATAAACTCCTCAAAACAGTTCTTGGATACTTAAGTTCTTTGCCTGTTCCTGGAAATTTTAAGTTAGGCAGACTTGTTTCATGCTTTTGGAAAGCAAACTTTTGAGGAATTTGGTACCACTCACAGGGAACACTGAAAATGAAGAACCACATGAAAACAAGGCCAGGGGATCTTGATTCTGTGACCCTTAGGAAGAGGCTTATCTGAAACACCTCTTGGGTGCTACCAAATTTTTGTACTTGGAAACTTTTTCTGTGAAAAATTAGTAAGGGCAAAACAGAAATTAAAACTTTTGAGTCTGATTCTCAGAATATTGCACTGACAGATTGCACTAGAACTTGAACACAGTTGCTCTTTAGATGGGCTGGATTTGGGTGAAGAAGTTTAGTCTTGTTAGCAACTCCTCAAACCCTTTAATGCCCCAGAGATTTTAAAACCCCCCCGTGTGCATTTTGCTGCTGTGTTCCATGACTACAGCTTGTTCCCTTGTGCTATTTGCATCACACGTTAAGACAGCGCTGGCCAACTATTTTTCTTACTGGTCCATTTGGCAAAGATGGAGAGTTTGGAAAGAAATATTACTGTGTCTTCCCCCCCTCCCCAAACCACAAAACAATCAAAAACCAAAACCACACGAAACCAAACAAAAAAAACCCCAAACAAACAAAAAACCACAACCAAAAAAAAAAACAACGTTGATCCTTGTGAGTAAAGGGGTTTGTCCCAAGAGCCTCACAGTTGAGGAATGCTGAGAGACTGCTCTTGCTTGGAGGAGCCAAAGGAGTGAGAAAGCTCTGAAGTGCTCTTTACCCAGCAATGGCACATGCACTGTCTTCCTGTTTCCAAGGTTGTCTCTGAGGTGGACAGTGGAGTGCAATAGTGCACTTGGCTGGAAACTTCTTCTTGAAGCATGTGGGGATTCAGGACAGTAGTAGGAAGCTGCAATGCATTTCTCCTTCCCTTGTTCTGGCTGTTCTTTGAGACCACTTGTAACCTGGAAATGAGATCATCAGATACCAGAGAAAGAGGATAGGTATGGATTCATGGGAGGCCAAAATCATCTACTGAAGATGTTGTGTGCTGCGGTACATGGGACTGAAGCTGTGTGTGACAATAGCAGCAGCTCAAACTCAGGTCATTATCGCAGCTCAGTCTACTCTTGGGTAGAGATGTTGAATCAGGTAAGCGTTACAAGAGTTTTTCTTCCTTATCCATGAGTCAGAGTACACCTAGTTTCATGTACTTGGGATAAACATCTTGTACAGGCCTGCTTTTAGTTTCTTTATGAACTGATTGACTTGAAGGCTGCTGTATCAGACCAGTTTTTCTTCTATAATGGCAAGTTATTTTTCAAGGAGTTCCATCTTGTTTTAGGTGGCAGGGAAAGGCACAGGTGTGATGAGTCACCTTGAGGTGAGTTGAGCAACTCAACCCTGCCAGCAGTAGTCAGGGGTCTTAAAAGAACTTTAAGCATACCCTGTGATACATGCACATGTAAGCCTACCCATGGTAAATTCCCCTATAGACGTGTGCTAAGAAGGGGCTGGGCAGAGAAGATGCTTAGCCCCATTTTGGAGAGGCAAGGAGGGGATTACACTGTCTCTTCCAGCCGTGCGAGGAGCGCCAATCTGTAGACCCGAGTAGGCTCTGTTGTTGCTTTGTAGCGAGCCATGCTCCAGCCGCTTTCTGACTACAGGCCTTGCTTTCTCAGGAATTATTTTAACAGGAAGCCTTTCTGAGCAAGTGCAGAAGTGAAAGCCTTTTTCTGCATTTCAGACTTAGAACAAAGAAGCGTTCATTTGATTGTTCATTATGAAAACAAACTTAAGAGAACTTCCTCATTTTGTCCAGGTCTGTTTATATGGGGTCTGTGAACAAAGAGACAAGAATGACTCTCCCTGTAGCTACCTCTTAATAATTGGTTACAGAGTGGGATTTTGGTTTGTCTCCTGACTGTTTCTTGGTTTTGAGATGAGGCTCCCCACCTTTTTTATCTACTGTTTACCCTTATATTGGGTTTGCATGGCAAGATTTTGGTAGCCCGGAGGCTACAAGGATGGCTTCTATGAGAAGCTGCTAGAAGCTTTCCCCATATCCCATAAAGCCAATGCCAGCTGCCTCCAAGATGGACCTGCTGCTGGCCAAGGCCAAGCCCATCAGTGATAATGGTAGTGCCTCTGTGATAACATAATTTAAGAACGTGTGGGGAGGGGCAAACCTGTGCAACTGCAGCCAAAGAGAGGTGTGAGAATATATGAGAGAAACAACTCTGCAGACAGCAAAGTCAGTCAAGAAGGAGAGGGAGGAGGTGCTCCAAATGCCAGAGTAGATTCTTCTGCAGCCTGTGGTGAAGACCATGATGAAGCAGGTTGTCCCCCTGCAGCCCATGGAGGAGATATCTGCCTGCAGCCTCTGGAGGATCCCACTCTGGATGCTCTAAGAAGCCTTTGACCCCATGGGAAGCCTGAGCTGGAGCAGGATCCTGGCATGACCTGTGGAGAGAAGACCCCAAGCTGGAATGGGTGGGCTCATTCTGGTGAGGTTTGTGGAGGACTGTCTCTTGGGGAAGGGACCCAGTGCTGGAGCAGGGGAAGAGTATAAGGAGTCCTCCCTCTGAAGAGGAATTAGTGGCAGAGATGTGTGATGAACTGACTACAATCCCCATTCCACATCCCCCTGTACTGCTGGGGGGGAGGAGAGAGAGAAATCAGGAGCAGAGCTGATCCTGGGGAGAATGGAGGGATGGGGGCAAGATGTTTTTAAGATCTGCTTTTATTTCTCATTATCCTACTCTTATTTGATTGGTAGCAAAGTAAATTGATGCTTTTTCCCCACGTTGAGTCTGTTTTGCCCATGATGGTAATTGGAGAGTGATCTCTCTCTGGCTTTATCTCAACCCGTGAGCCTTTCAATATATATTTTTCTCCCCTGACTATCTGGCTGAGGAGGAGCTTTGGTCAGCACCTGGTGTCCTGCCAGGGTCAATCCACCACAACCCTTCAGTATTGTGTGGGTAGACACATCCCTGATGGAGGGAAACTATGAAAACGAATCAGATCAGAGGAAGTCTGGGCAAGGTACTTGTCCTGAAATTTGGGATAAGGTAGGTAAAAGGTACCATGGAAAGGAAATCTTGCAGCTGTCATGCTAATGGTGCTTTGAGGATGCTCTTGTGTAGTATCTGTGCTGAGCCCCAGACAGCTGGGACTTTCCTTTGCTTTTCCCTGAGCCTGATTACTGGAGGATATACTCCCAGCTGCAGGCTCCAAGTAGACAGTGTGGGGGTAGAGAATGTTCCCTCTTACCCTCCTCTTCACTGGGAATAAGATATTCTCTGCTGAACATACAGATGTCTTCTAGCATTGCATAAAACCCCAACCAACCATAAATAGGAAGACAAACAGCAAATGGCTGTGGCTAGTTTAAGATAGTGGGGTTTTTTTTTATTCCTGTTTTCTTTTAGCATGTGTGAATTGGCAGTCTGGACTCTTTGTGAATGGCACAAACACTTGTTTTTCCCTGTTAAACAGATTGTGCTGAGAGCCCGAGTGACAGACTGTAATGAAAAAATTGTAGTCCTGGGACCTACTGAGAGAGTGGCTGCATCACCTTGTGTTTCGTTCTTGGAAACTGAGGCATATACCTCTTGACTTGCTGATGTCAATATTCACCTTTTCCTGCAGAGATCTAGAAGCCTTGTATATGTGCCAGAGATGATCCTTCCAGGCCAGCGCAGGCACTACCTGAAGGAAGGGCACAAGATAAGGGAAATAAGGAAGACACTGTTTAAAGTCCCACGAGCCCTGCTAGTCCCTGCAGAGGAGATAAAGCTGAAGCACAGCAGAAGAGAGTGTGTGAGAAATACTGTAGAGCAGGTCCTTGAAGCCTTCATTCAATGGGCAGAGATAATAAATAACATGTAAAAGTGGCCCACTGAAAAATGAAAACCTGCAGCATTAATCTCAAAGTGCTTTGTCAAGGTCAGTGAGAATTACTTATTTAAATTTCTGTCCTCCCTTTGATCTTGACTGATTCTGTAGTGGGCACAAATTCAGGCAAAGAGCAGATGTGCTGCTGAAGCCTTTGTGTTTTGGCAGGGTATCTTTCAACACTGATTCCTGACAGGGAATTAGCTCAGCTCAGGCTTCTGCTGTGGAACTTCCTGTGGCAAGTTAATAGCAAACCCAGGAGGGAATCTCAAATCCAGCCCATTCACATTGCTGTTGTAAAACATAGAAAGACAGATTTATTACTCAAGCACCCATAAACAGTTTTCTTGGTGTTTTTTCTGTTGGGGGTGTGGATTTTATTGTTCCTTCCAGCTGCAGAGTCCCATGCATTGTGTGGATTTAGCTTGTTTGCACTGTGACTTACTGCCCTGTACCCCATGAGAAGTGAAAGTGAAAATCCAATTCCTTTATAAGATGGGAGAAGCTGGTGAAGTGACTTTTTCTTAGGGATCCATATGGCTTCTGCATCTCCTGTGTAGGGCTCCGGAAGAAGAGCTGAATGAACTGGTAACTGGAAGGGCTGCTCAGCTGCATGGAGAAGGGAAGGGAAGAGGCACGATGGCTTCCTTGGACATAAGCAACTTTTGAGGTACTCAAACTATTGTAATATTTAAAGGACTGTCTTACTGCCATTTTTTTTCTCTTATAAATTGTTGCCATTTCTTCTCTTTAAATAGGCGTTTAGAAACAGGCACTAAAAATGTCAGTGGCAGAAAGGAAGCAACTACCTCGTCTCACATTTTCTATGCAACAAATATGTATTTCTTCATGGTCTTGCTAAATGAATAATGTTGGTTTTACCATCCCAACTGTCAACTTTGATGCAGTTCTGCACTGCTTTCCCACTGCTTATGCCAGTGAAAAATCAAACAGCTTCATTAAGTGGGTCACAAGTGTGAGTCACCACAGAAGTAATAGAATAAATCTAGTAGACTCTTTTCATCTTTATGTAATTCCAAAAGAATTTTCCCCACATCCAGTTAAGCTTATTTTTTTCTTGTAACTCCTTAGCATGTTCTGCTAATATTTCCTTTTCCAAAATTGCCATTCTGTCATATTTGCAAATAAAGGATAATTTGCCAGCAGGAAGGGGATTGCAGTAGAAATCTTTGCAACTCTCCTCCTTTACAGTGCAAAGCTGCCACCCAAGCTGGAGCCAATTGTGCATTGTTTTCCCTGTGGCTACTGCTCTGTCCCCAAAAGGGACCTATGGGGACCCTGGTAGCTCTGCATTCAAAAAAACAAACAAACAAACAAACCCAGAACCAAATCAGAAAGTGTCAGTCAATAAGGATATTGGTTTTAAAAGAAAAGAAAATAGACCAGTGAAACAATTAATTCTACTTGCCTTAATGTGCTGCAAGCAGAAAATAAAACCTTACTAGTGTTTTATAATGCTTACTGTGGGGGAAAAAAAAAAAAAAAATATATGCATTGCTGGGAAGCTGTGTACATTGCTCTCAGGATTCTTGCAGAGACTGTCAGCTCAAGCATAGTGTCCTGCTGATTGCTTTCTGCACTGGCTTGTTGGAAATGTGGAAATAAACTGCACTCCCAGGCTCGCTTTGGGAAGAGATCTTTTATCTTTCCCGATTTTTTTTTTTTTAATTACTTTTTTGTTGCTAAAGCTTATTGAGAGTTGTATTCAGCAGATCAAAGTGAAACAAAAAGTAATTAAAAAAAAAATAGCTCTTATATAAGTTCTACTCCTTTTCCAAGAAAGACATTGAAGTGGAAAATAAAACCTGTAGGCTCTTCTGAAGTTCTTCTGTTTTTTATTGTGTTGCTTTCTTACCTCCTTCAGTAGTAGTATTTTCTTCACACTGTTTAAAACTTAAATCCTCTCCATGGGATACTGAAGGTACCAGGTGAATCTTTTCTGAAAAAGTACTGTGTTATTCTACCAAGACACTTCTGCCTGACCCCAATTAAGCAATATATATAAAGCTATAGAGCCTCAGGGTGTGTGGCTGGAAGAGAGCGAAGGGGCAGGGAAACACAGTGTTTACAGCTACAGAACAGCACCAGAACTTGTGCATCCATGACTGCACTTCATGGTCAGTTGGAGAAGAAAGTACATCTAAACCCCAAGGCACAAGCTCTTCTCTGCCATCTCCCGGGGCCAGGACTTTGGGTGACTCCCTGCCCAGCTCTGCACTTGTCACCATGGGGGTCCCCACTGAAGTGGCAGCCTCAGCTGAGCTGCACTGGAGGCAGAGGTTGGGAACTCTGAGGATGGACACTGGAAAGGCAGTGACCTGGAGCAGAAAGTGCAGGTGCCTAATGAGAATATTTCAGGTCCATTGGCTATTAACTTTGAGACGACCTTTCCTTTGATGGAAATACTCTTACTGTGTTACTGATTGACTTTCCTGTTTTGGTAAATACTGGAGTTTTTTATTGTGTTTGCTGTGAAGTTAAGGGAGAATAAAAAGCAGGAGAGTTTTCAGTTTCACTTTTACTCACAAGAGATCCTTATTAAAAAAAACCAAACAAACAAAAAAACCACAAAACAAAACAAAAACCAAAACAAAACAAAAACCAAACCAAAACAAAAACAAAAAACCAACCAACCAACAACAAAAAACCCACAAAAAAACCAAACAAAAAACCAAACAAACAAACAAAAAAAACCAACAACAAAAAACCCTGAAAGATCTTGTGTTAGGATTAAATCCAGTTCCTCCTGCCAGTGATCTTAATTTGGCCTGTTCACACAGTCAGGTCTGACCTGGGGAAAAGCTTATGAGCTGGGTGTGAATAATGTTTGGTGAAGGAGCTCTAGATCCTTCCGATTGTTACTTTACTCATCCCCTGCTTGCAGCTCATCCACTTTTAGGGTCTGGCACTGCTTGATTGCAGCTGTGAAGACAACTTCAGTAGCTCTGAAAAGTGAAGGTTGGTATTGCCTTGAAAAGAAAGTCAAGCACACAAAAAATATTTGCTATCCAAAAAGCACATTTAATTTTAGATTTGCATGTTTTATTGTTAAAGTAAGTTTAAAACTGATTGCAGGAGGAGGTCAAAGACAGCTGAAGATTCTCAGAAACCTACCAAAACCCAGAGGATTGTAAAATAGACCAGTGGGAGGGGGCAGAGATTTGGTGGACAGTGTTCTGGCTTTGGCAGATGAAGAGAAGAGGGGGAGCACTAAGGAATGCCACCAGAGAGAACCTTAACCTCTGGGCAAATAACTCTGCCTGATATGCTGCAGCTGGTCCCTGAGGACTGCATCAGACTGCTGAATATGCTCCAAGGAAGATATGGAGATAAAATACTCTGGAGTTACATAAAAGCCATGTAGATGTGGTGCTGAGGGACGAGGTTTAGTGGTGGACTTAGAACTGCTGGGTTAATGGTTGGACTTGATAATATTAAGGGTCTTTTCCAAGCTAAATGATTCTATGAATCAATTATTTGAAGGTTGATGACAGTCCCATGGCACTCTGCTTGCTGCGGGGACACAGACACACACACACAGACACTGCATAACAGAAAACAGGATAACGTGTGTAATGTATTAAATGGTACTGATGGAGCTGGTTTTGAAATAAAAAACACCCCAAATCGAAATGATAGGAAATAATTTTAGATGGAAAAAGGATGAGAAAAAAAAAATAAAAATAGTGAGCTTATTTGATAGTCTGAGCCTTGTTAATACTTGGCAGGGCAAGAAGAAATTCTTGCCCAGTTGGAGAGGTAAGAAGGAGCCCTATGCATCAAATGGAAGTGTTAGTCCCTCGGGTGATGTGAAGTGGAAGTGGATGGATCACATCTTTGGGAGCAGCACCAGGACTTCTGCTTAGACCAGCATCCCCTGGGTGTGGGCTGTGGGAGTTTGGGGTACTGTGGAGAGGTCCCAGGTTTTATTCCACAGGGAATTTTACAGAGAATCTCAGACTTCCTCCTGTGCCTGTTGGCAGCTGGAAAGGACTTGTTCTGCAGGCTGTGTTCCTCCTGTCTCACCTATTGCTGGAATCAAGAGTGACACTCTTGGCAGCTCTGGTCTAGACAGATGACAAGTGATAAGCTGTTAGTAACTTCTACTTATGAATTAATGTGTAATTAATATGGAAACTTCATTAAGGTACTTCTCAAGTAATAACATAAAAAAAAAAAAAAAGTTGTTCTAATGAAAGCTAATCAAAATCTTCTAGGAGCAAAGCAGTTTGTGTTTTCCAGAGCTAGGCTAGTGAGGAAAGCCAGATGAATTTATTTTTTTTTCTCTTTTGGAAAGTGAAACTTGTGTTTTAGTAAAACATATTTCACAAATTTATGATAGTTTCATTGAAATGATTAAGGGTGAATTTCTGACTAAGACATTTTTGGAAAACAAAACAAGCACAACCAAACAACAACAACAAAAAACTCCACAAAACAATTAAGTTTTTGTTTGTCTAATTTGAACAGGTATTTCCTATCAGGTCTTCTAAATGAAAAATAAATTGGACAACAAGCATTTTTGTCTTAGATCAAGCAAAATGCTCATTCAGCACAAAACATCCTTGTCTAATTTTTTGTGCATTTTGGAAGTGACAGCAAGTCAAGATGTTATTTGTTGCATGTACTACTGAGTGATGTACACAGGGCTCCTTGAGGAGCCTGGATGTGGAGCCTTCTGCCCAACAGGCTCAGGAGGAGTTTCCCTTTCCCTGCAGAAAGACCATGTGTCTTCTACTGTGTGATTGGCCCAGAGATGTCTTTGTCTATATTCCAGCCAACTTGGCTAGCAGAACCCTTACACACTTAGCCTGGAGGCTGTTTTCTTTTTGACTTGAGAAAAATAAGAAAGATAATTGATTCTAAGCACTCTATTTAATGTCCCAACAGTGAGATGACTGAGGGAGGAGCCTGGTGAGCCTGCCCTGGGATTGTGGAGGATCTAGGAGAGCATCCAACACTGCTGGACCTGAGCACCCAGGGCAGCCTGATGGACTCTCCCCACTTCATGCAGTTTTGTTTCCTGCTTCTGACAATTGCAGCTCCCTGTCCAAGTGAGTCTCCCTCTTGGATCTCATTGCTTATCACTGCACATCGGTAGCTAAAAACTTTTAAACTGTTATTAGAAAGCTCATTTTTATTAAAATTAATGCCACAAAACCACTAATGTGAGAAAATAAATCAAGAAGCTGAAGGTTGATTTGTTTGACCTGTTGCAATCACCTAGCTTGGGAAGGGTAACTTTTTGGATCTGTTTGAAGTCAGAGGAGGTGAGTCCTCTCTCAGAGGGCTGGCTCTTTACCAGGGCAGTCTGAATGAGTAAAACTCCTTTGTCAGCTCTCGCCATCCAGTGCTAGCACAATCCAGCACTTCAGCCAGGCTGCTGGTGTGTTTTGGCTTCTCACAGAATGTTAGGGGTTGGAAGAGACCTCTGAAGATCATCAAGTCCAACCCCCCTGCCAGAGCAGGACAAAACTAGAGCAGATCACGCAGAAATGCATCCAGACAGGTCTTGAAAGTCTCCAGAGAAGGAGACTTCACAACCTGTCTGGGGAGTCTATTCCAATGCTCTACAACTCTTACAGAAAAGAAGTTCTTCTTCATGTTGAGGTGGAACTTCCTGTACTCTAGCTTGGATCCATTGCCCCTCATCCTATCACAATGCACAAGTCCCTGCCTTCTTGATGCTCAGCCTTTATGTATTCATAGACATGAATTGGATTCCCTCTCAATCTTCTCCTCTCCAGTCTAAAAAGCCCCATATCTCTCAGCCTTTCCTCATAAGGCATGTGTTCTAGCCCCTTAATCATCCTTGTAGCCCTCCGCTGGACTCTCAAGTAGGTCTCTGTCCCTCTCGAACTGGGCTTAGCTGTGAAACTGTTGCCTGCAGGCATATTGAACTGAATCAGTGGCAGCAGCCTGTGTCCAGCTCTATGTAGTCTGGCAGCTCAACTGTGAACTTTGGTTGTCCTGGGGTCTGGATGTCTGGTGGAGATATACCTGATAGGATTGTGCCAAGGAGTTTTGGAAGGAAAGGATATAAGAATGGATGAGTCAAATGAGCCTGTCTGACCAGAGGACCTCTTTGGTCAGCAAATGTCTTTCAATTCCCTTGCCAAACTGCCAGCTAGTTAAAATCCCAGTGGCAGCAGTGGGGAATTGTGTTGTAGTTCTACCCAAAAACATATGTTTTGGGACTGGACCCAGTACCATATAAAAATTGCCCATTGGCAGACAGCATCTCCTAAGCCATGACTGGGTTTGTCCACCAAAATTCATCCCATTCTCTTAACACTAAAAGTCTGGGGAAAAAACTGGTAGAAAATAATTTTCCTTTGTTTTCTCATTTAGATATTGCCATGCCCAGTGACAAGCGAGCTGAAGGGACACAAATCTCTAGCAAAACAAATGTGACAGCCTACCAGTGTAAAGACCGTGAGAACGTATGTAAATTATACAGTTACGAAGGCTGTGAAAAAATTGGTGAAACACAAAATAAGGCATTTTCAAATGAAATAATTCAACTGGAGACCAATGAAACATGCATCACTATGTGCTTTCAGCAAGAGAATACTTTTCTTGAAGGAGTTTATGCCATTGTCTGGGTGAAGGATGTTGGAGCGGGAGACTCATGTGGCACCCTGAGTTCTGAAGGTATGCTCTACTGGGAGCCTGGTTATCAATATATGGAAAATGTATTGCTGGCTATGAAACTGAACTGGTACATATTTGAGCAGACAGTGAAGTTAATAAGTAAACTAACTTGTCAAAATTAGTTTCTTTGTGAAGAAGTCATGAAGTCATTCAGAAAATTAATTTCTCTCATGTCAAATGCTGATTAAAACTACTCTAGTAGAGATTCAGATAAATTCAGGTTGCCCCAATTTATAAAGATACTTTTTATTTTGGGAAACAGCATTTCTCATGGCTAAAATCTGTGCTAGTTTACAATGTGAGTCTCACCTATTTCAGTCAGGACACACGGAAATCCAGGTCTAGCCTAAAGATCCCTTCTTTGTTGCTTTTCTGTACAATTCAGTAAATAACCAGGAGGTATCCTTCCAGATTCCTCATAAAACTGCCAAATTCAGAAATAAAAATGTCTGGCAAAAGTTTGTGGTGGATCAGGTTGCGCAGGTGTAATTTGGGTGAACTCTATTCAAATCAATGATTTTCTACCAGTTAACGTCTGATTTAATATGTATTTGGCTTTGCCTTCATCACCTCTCTTGTTAGACTTAGAGCATCCTTTCTAATCTTACTGATAGAAGTTAACAAGAAAAATGTCTAATTATACGTATGCTTTTGTTCAGCCTAAACATTCCTCTGATTACTGTAAACTTGGATTTATGCTTACCATTGCAAAATAACTACATGCTGTTACCTCTGTGCAAACCTTGGATGACTCTAAAACATCCATAGTGAAAACTGGAAATCATTATTTGAATAAAATTTAAATTTTAAAAGGTAATGATAAGCCTAATGATAAGCTTTGTACAGATATTTTGGTGTTCTCAATTGCATATGAAAACTTTTTTGCCTTTCTTAAATTTGCAGGTATCCGTTATTGGTTCATAGAACAGCATTAGAAAAAATATCTAACTGATGACTGATTTGAACTGTTGGGGAATAAAATATAATTGCAGTAATCTGCAGGTTTTTTGTGGTACATGAAGGATCCACTTTATTAACCTGTTAACCTCTTTAACCTTTTTAAGCCTTGATTGAAAATCTTCTAAACAATCCATATTTATAATGAAAATTGCACTTACCTTTCAGCTTCTTTACAAAATGTGAGTAGTGGAATCATTTGCTGTGAAGCAGAAATAAACCTTGTGGTGCCCAAGCACTTTCTGAAGTGCTACAGAAAGATGTCAGGTGAGAAAGACAGAAAATCAACATCTGACCTCACCGTTGAGGAAGATCTAGGTAAATCTCTTCATGTGTTTGTTTTGCCCTTTGCTTTGACAGTTTTGCCCAGACCATTTGATGTGATCAGAGTGTTACATGGAGGCAGGGGTGGATGTATTGTACATTCATACCTTGGACCCACGCATGCTGTAGACATCCAAACTCAGAGACCTTCCCCTAGCCCTTGTAGGTGCCCAGTCCTGGCAATATACATCCATAGGTATAGGTTTCTGTAACTGTAGATATATAGTTACAGGTACAGGGAAGATGAGGGAAAGTGGTATGTGATGGGCATGGAATGAATTTTCAAGAACTCCACTTACCAGTATAAATGATAAATGAGACTTTGCCTCCAGACTAAGAGGATGTTTATCTTATGTTGTTATTTTTGTACCCAAATTTCTTCCCCTGTAGAAGTCCCTGTCATCTTCCTTTAGGTTATGGACAAACACTGTCTTTCCTTGAGACAAGTAAACACTATTTATCCTTTTCTGAGAAGAGCCCTTGGTCACTTTTTGCTGTGGTGTTTAGGTTTTTTGTGGGGTTGTTTTGTTTGTTGTTGTTTTGGGTCATCTTTGGTAATTTTTGAATATGTGCTGGATGATTCTATTATTTATCTTCTAAACTTGACAAGTATTATAATTATATATGTTTAAATTCCTGAGTGTTGAGGTCTTTAAAAATGGTCAGAATGGATTTTCCTAGTGTCCTTTGAAGTCATCATTAGGATGTATTACCTTGCTGAATGTCTTGTACTTACTGCATCCTTGTTTCTATTCATACACTGTCCAGAATGACACTGCCCAGAAAAACATTCTTCCAGCTTCTATATTCTATGTATGGCATGTCTTGTTTTAGCAGAACTGGCTATAAATAGTAAGATCATGACAAGACTTCACAGAGCTATTTGCCTTCTTCCATTTTCAGGATACAAGTTCTCACACCTTTTGGGTTTGTTTTTTTCAGGTGAGATAGATATTCAGAGGTATCTCTTATGGTGGGTAATCAAGGATTAGCTTCAACTCTTGATAGAGTTAGGTTTTGATTACAGTTTTATTTTCATTAAAATATCTTAAGGCTATTTCTTCTCTCATTTGTCATTTCCCTCTCTCATAATCAGCTTTTGTGGGGTACGTGGCAGAAGCACCAGGCCTAATTCTTCCTAGCTGGTGCTTATGAGGGAGGCTCATTTCTTGGTACACCAGTTTGATTCACTTAGACTATTTTCTTCTCCTCTGCAGGTAATCCTGAAAATTTAATCACCTCAAACAACAGATTTGGCATCATCGCCCTACTAGTGGTCATCGGGACCTGTGGAGCAGGAGCACTGGCAATGTATTGTGCTCGACGGAACCAAAACCGTCAAGGTACAACCTGACAAAATGTGATGTTTCTTAGGGGTAACACACCTTACAGGCCACACTGGTAATGGGAAAAACAAAGAGGATTTTCCTTCTGGATCTCATTTCCATAACTTTATTTATGAAGTTGCTAAATGATATTCACTGTGAACAGGAGGTTGGACTGACAGCTGATATGAACTCCAACTCTGCCTTTGGTGCCATTGTATAGTCCCTAGTCAGCTGGTATTATTATTAAAGAAACAAACAAAAAACCAAACCAAACCAAAAAAGCACAAAATAAATTTCCTCACTGCTACAACAACACAGACAAACAATGGCACTGCTCAGCCTTATGGCCATGGGATCCCGTTCCTTGTAGTAGTCTCCAACTGCAGTGCTGTCCAGCAGCTTTCCCTGCAGAGCCATATCCCAGCCCAGGAGACTGTGGAACATCCAGACAGGTCCTTTAGGTGAATGGTTCCTACTCACAGCTCTGCCCACTAAAGAGCCAATTGTAATGTAAGATTTTCTAAATACATCCAAGGGGGTAGCTTGTTTTGCAAACTAATATGTATGGAAAGGTCTGGGATAAGCTTTATGGAGTAAATAGTTCCACGTATGAGGTGAAAATCTTCTGGAAATATTTGCCTTCCTCCCTCACAACACAGAAACTGCAGTATTTGTAAAGTGAGTTACTATTAAACCATCTCCTACTGCAGAAATAGCTGTGCTATAACAAAGTGTAGAACTTCAGATGCACTATTGTGTCCTGTGGCAAAGCATCACACCTGCCACACCTGGGGGGATTGGTGGAGAAAGCATGAGGCCCGTGGATCTGTTTGAGATGGATGCCAGCGAGTTGCTCAGGAGTTTCAGCTAAATATAAACTGAGAAAAAACAGTGGCAAGCCTGATAGTTTTAATTCTTCTAAGTAAATCCTTGCTAATGCTGGCACGTTTTTTGCTTGCTATTGTTTTCCTAGGATGTGTGCTAGAGGTCCTTTTTTTTTTTTTTACGGTAAATTTAACTTTCTGAAGTTTAATTCTGAGCAACAATGAAATATTACTACAATGTCAGGAGGATGTTCACTGAAGTACTAGACATGTTTACTTGGACCATTTTCAGTCAGTGCCCATTTCTTCTCTGCATCAAGTCTGAGTCAATAAATATTAGCTCCTACATGACTTTGTAGTGGTTCTAGTACTCTGTGCTGAGCATTTACACACTTCTACAAACACTCCTTGTCCCCCCTGTATACTGTATCCAACTTGGCTCCTCCAGGGCTTATGGGACCTTGTGTAATGGTGGAAGCTGAGACATCTCTCAGTTACAGAACTAGACCAACCTTTAGAATGAACATTGGTTGTATTCCTAAGTCTGAATTTGTTTAAGGTCAACCTGTTGGTTGGAAGTTAGTTAAAGCTTGAGATTTTTATCTTGTGCTCCCTTTCTAGTGAATGGAGAGAAATAGCTGCTGGTCTTGGGCTTGAGAGAGGGGACTACTGGTGTGGCTGCTTTGAGAAGCTCCCTCAGCTCCAAGTCAGACCTGCCTCTCTCCAAAGCCAAACCAAACAGTGCCTCTTAAATAACATATTTGAGGGGAAAATCCTGTTGGGCAGGTTCTTTTGTTTGGGGAGTCCTTTTGTTTGGGAGATGAGTGGGACCTGAGAGAGACAGCCAAGTGGACAGGGAGGTCAGTGAGGAAGGAGCAAGGAAGGCATGCCAGGGCAGCCATTCCTTTGAAGCTTGTGGCAAGACAGCAAGCTGAGCCCTTGCAGCCCTTAGAGATCAACGGTGGGGCAGAATCCTGTCTGTGGCCTGTGGAGGACCCCACGCTGGAGCAAGGCACTGCTCCTGAAGAAGTCTGTGACTCTGGAGGAAGCCTGCACTGTAGCAGACTGTTGGCAGGAGGACCACAGCCCATGGAAGAGACCAGTGCTGGTAGGAAAAGTTTGTGGAGGATTGTCTCCCATGGGAGGGACACCATGGTGCAGCAAGGGAGGACTGTGAGGAGTTTTCGCCCTGGGGAGGAGAGAGTGGCAGAAACAAAATGGGACGTACTGGGACTGACTGCAACCCCCATTCCCTACCTCTGTGCACTGCTGGGCAGAAGGACATAGAGAATCAGGAGCAGAGCTGGTCCCAGGAAGAGGAGTGTTTTTAACATTGGGTTGTATTTATCACTGTCCCACTGATTTGGTTGGTGAATTGGTGGTGGCTTTGGCTAAATTAAATTAATTTTGTTTCCCCGAGTCAAGTCACTCTTTTGCCTGTGACCATAACTGGTGAGTGAGCCCTGTCTGTCCCTTATCTCAACCCTTGAGCCTTTTGTTGTTGTGAGGACAGAAGTCATTGTAAGATGTGCAGCTGGCTCAGCAGCACACAGGTTTAAACCACCTGAATTCTCTCAATGGTTTTTGTGATTGAAACTATCAGTTCACCTGAAATTCTTTAAAGAACTCTATCTCCAGTAATGTACATGTTATTTTCCTATATCCAGACAAATACTGTCTTAAAATTGAAGGCTGAGGCTGTTCTTTTGTATGGTACTTTAGTGAGAAAAACATGTTTATGTATGTGTGTGCATAGATGGTGTTCAAATCGATGGCTGACACTGGATGGTTTTGTATAAACTCAGATTTTGAGTTGTTTGGAAAAGGGAGAAAGTGATATTTGAGAACTTGCATTGTATTAACTTGAGGGATGCAGGTTTAACAAGGCACAGATTTAATTTCTACTTTTTAACACCAGTTGGGGCCAGAGAGCTGGACATGTCTTGAGTATAAAGGTTATATGGACACCTCTGCCCAGTGATGGTGGCTTAGCTAAACTAGTCACAAGATGCAAGTTACAGACCAATCTTTATGGCTCATTCAAGCACACTTTACAACTCTTCTACTGATGATTTTGCAGATTGTGATATTCAGAGGCATCACTGCCAACTGTTTCACTTTGCCCCTCCTGGTTTGAATTGCACTGGTAGACACCAATCATCCCATGTCTCGGGAAAAACTGTTATAATTAGTTTTAAAGTTCTACATTGTGATTGTGTTGTTTTTCAGTATACAAATACAGACAAATGTTTGTTTGTTTGTGTTACTATACTCATCACAATAAAAGGTGACCTTAAAATCCCTGTGTTGATTGTGTTGTTATTTGGTATGTTAATCTCCTTTACGAAGCATTGCCATCACATGATTCCCAAATTTGTAATCCAGTATTCTGTCATGATTCACTTCTTAAATATTGCAAAGCAAAGATGGAAAGTCAAAGATCTCTCTGGTTTTCTATCCAGTAGTGGGCCTTTGTAGGGCTAATTGAGAGCTCATTTCACAACCTGCCTGAACTCTGTTTTCTTTACACTGACTGATAAAATTTCAGAGCTTTCAAGCATTCGATAAATTCTTTGGGAACACCAACTTTCCCTATGTATTCACACAGAGTACAGTCCCTGCAAGAAGAGCTTTTCATCATATCAGGGAGGGAGCAGGAGCTGCATGTGAGCTGTAGCTGGGGTTCCCTGCTGCTGCCGGTGGTTAGCAGCTATTGTGTACCGCAGACATTCTGTAAAATGTGTTATTAAATGTGAAGCCGGGAGGCACACAGGATGTATGTGTCATGCTGCTGCTTGGAAATTAGGCGTGTTGTCATGCCCAAGGTGCATGATCAAACCTGTAGTTTTGTATAATAATTTATCTGAACTAATGGCATGTCTCTCATCTACTCGGTCCTTACAAACCAAGGCTTTTGCATTTGCAGCCATCAACCAGGCAGCCTGTGAAGCCTGTGGGAACACAGACTAAATCAGCTGCACCAAGTACCTACATTTTCAGTACTGCCATAACAGGGAGATAATTGCCTGACTTTGGCACAGTGAAGAGCAACTTTGAACCTACCTCTTCTCAGTTGACTGTAAAGGGAAGGTAGCTGCTCACCATGAAGATTCTTTCTAATCCTACTCTGAGCTGAAGGTTGTTCAGTAGTAGGAAACTGTGGGTGTTTTAAGTGTGAAGTCAAAACCAAGAAGCACCTCTTGAGAGAATTCTCTCTTCCCTTTTCTGTCACATGCATTGTGATACTAAGGCAAAAGAAGCGTGTTGCTAACATCCTTTAGAAGACAGACAATGTAGCTGGGAGAAAACAGGCCAACTTGTGGCATGCAGCCCTTTCTTCAGGTCTTAACTCATCAGTCAGTTAACAATAGAACAACTAAAAAGACCTTTGAAAATGTTGTGGATATCGTGTCTTCCAACAGCATCTCTCTTTCTTCTGCTTCTCCCGTGTTTCCCTGGCCAGAAGGGTACGTACAAAAAAAGACACTCTTTTTTTTGGGTTTTGTTTTTTTTTTTTTTTTTAAAGTTCCAATATTTTCTTTCTTCCTCCTTCCCCACCCCCCATCTTAGTCTATTTCTCAGGCAAGTTCCTGACAAATTCACTGTTAGCAAAACCAGGTGGTTTCTAAATGTTGTAAGAGGAATATCCTCATGTCTGGTCAGGTTAAATTGACTGCCTGCATCCTTCTTCTCTGGCTTTTGATGTAATTTCTTTTAGGTGTTTCCCATTTGATCCCTCTGTTCCTCACTATTCATTGCCTAAGTACTTAACTATTCAGCTTCTTTTGATACTGAGGTCATTAAAGAACTCAAAGGGTGTCATTGTATATTTTTATACCTTTGTTTCTTAGTATAGGCTATTCTTCTGCAGTTGTCAGTTGTCTTCATAAGAGGGTACATTATTATGTGTTCTGTTAGAGCCTACAAAAAAAAAATTAAAATTGCTTCCATTCTGTGATGTTTTTTGATACCTTTTGAATTCCAGATTTAGATCCTCAGCAAGCTCCAATTATTTGGCTGAGTTCAATGAAGCTCGTATTTTGAGAACTAATAGGATCATACTGGGAATCTGCAGAGCAGACTAATTTTTTTTGCATGAATTAACAGAAGCCAAGGCCTTTTAAGCTTTGGGGAGACATTGAGTTGCACAGTTTAATGGGCACGAAAATTGCTGTAGTTTTCAGGAGAGACAAGACACGATATATACAGGATAGCAAGACTAAGGTGCAGTCTTACAAAGCAGTTCTGTTGACAGCGTAGTTGATTTTGAAAACTACTGTGATATTATTAGAAAAACAACTCTGATATTATAATTTCAATTACATTTCTTATTTTTAGGTGGAGAAAGTGAACAGCCAACAGATGTTATCAGTGTTTGGGAAGGAGACTCTGTCAGCATAACTTGCTCAATGAAAGATTCAGAAAATGAATTGGGAACATACTTGACAACTGTCATACAGGAATTCAATGTGATATATGTTTCCAAGCAGGATGTATATATCTATCCTCCTTTGGCTAATCGCACCGAGTATTCAAAGGAAGGAAGGAATCTCAGAATAACTTTGCACAATGTACAGGAATCTGATTCCAATATCTACCTATGCAAAAAGTATGTTACAAACAAAGACTTTCACAAAAAGCTGATGGGGAAGACAACCATAGTAGTGGTGAAAGGTATTGCAATTCCACCTTTTATACAATGAATTAATAAATTAATACAGTTATATATTTTAAATCAAAGATCAGAAGAAACCATAATGGTATGGAGATTCCAACAGAACTTCACCCTTGTCTACTTAGGTTATGTAATGATTTGAAGGAAAGCGTGGGTCTGTTCACTGAAAAGGTAAACACAACACATTAGACAGAACATTAGCAAGAAAGTCTATAGAACATCAATTAGTTACTAATTTAATCCTAGCTCCAGGTTCTTGCATGAGCCATAGGTTGCTGCAGCGGTTTGTCAACAGTTGAGGACCGAAAGCTCTTTCCAAAGCAACCAGCCAAATCATTATGAAGAACTAGCAAAGTAATGAGCATTTTTTTTAGTAGAGGTTTTTGCAGATCTCTTTTGGTTTTACTATTTCATCTTAAATGACTGATAATAATTGGGAAGCTGGTGCTAGACAGGGTTTGCAAATTGGGCATCAGTAGATAAAGGGATGCAGGTTTTTTTTCTCTTATTAATATACAGTTGATGAATGGGCATAAGTGCTCCTTTTGGCAGTTATTTCTGGGTAGGGGAAGAATTCTTATGATTTGTTCTTTTTAAATTTTTTTAATTTTTTTTTAAATTTAATTTAAAGAGTTGAGACCATGATATTGTTTGGCAGCTTATCTCTCTATGGACTTCCCATCTGCTAAGACCATCTAACCTGAAACATCTTTACCAAAAATTACAGTTTTCTTCTTGTTCTGTCCCCAAGGCATAAAAAACTCAATTGATTACTGCCTCAGTAATAGTCATTTATATCTATGAAAACTTAGCATGTTCTTCTTGTTTCAAATTTCTTTACTCTGTTTTCTCAAATGAATTCCATCATATTGATTATGTATTGTTTCTCCAAATTATTTTATTACATTTACCTATATCTATTTTTCATTCTGATCATCTTCTCTAAAGCATCTATAACCTTTCCAGAATTATCTTTTATACAAGTGTGACAAACTATGTTTTCATTCCCTCATCCATGTTAATGATAATGTCAAAAGGAACAGGGCATGGCCCCAGAGGAACTCAGTGAAATGTCTCCCTAGCTGGACAGCAAGCCATTAATAGCCATTTCAACATTAATGGCACCCGCGTTGTATGATTTTATCCAAACCTAGAGTCCCCAGATTTTTCTATGGCTTAATTTCACTTGAGAAAGCAGGATTTGATCCATGTCTCAAGGCCAAGATGGTGTAGCTGTATTCCCTATTCCAGTATATATATATAAGTAGGTGAAGACTTTTTGCAAACAGGTAAACCTGTTTTCTCAGTCTTACTTTCAGGTCCTGGGGCAAGAAAACATTAAATAAATCTTTCTTTGCAAGGCACACATAAAAGTAGCCTTTTAAAAAAAATAATTTCATCTAAATTTCTGTGGTCTGTTCTTGCTGTCTTTGACCTCCATATTCATCCCTAGTTAAAATGCACTGTGTTTAAGTATGTGGTAGCCATTAATCTCTCTTGGTTTTAGCTAAAGCCAGTGGAGTTGTTGAACAGTCCCCACTCTATGTCAATCCTCAGCAAGGCCAGTCTATCAACATTACCTGTGAATTTAAAAGCTCAAATGAAGACGAAGAGATCTACTTGCTCAAGACTCACACCCAACGTGAGAAGGTGCTTTATGTTTCAAATAAGACTGCTCCATTTATTCATCCTGCTTTTGAAGGTCGCTTGAATTATTCAAAGGACGTAAAGAAAATAGTGATAACTCTCCACAACCTACAGAAGAATGACAGTGATATATATGTATGTGCTGGGGTGGTAAAAAATTTCTCTTTCCAACTGGTGAATGGAAATGGCACCATGATGCTGATTAAAGGTATTTTCCTTTTGCTTCTATAATCATCAGTAGCTATAGACATATATAAAAGGTGGGCTAAAAGCTTGCAGAACTTTAGTCAGGACAGGTGGAGCACTAATCCATAGCTACTCCACTACCTGGGAAAGCTTGGAGAGTATGTTCAGACTCCTCTGCACCCCGTTGTACTAGGACACAGAAACAGGTGTTATGTTTTTACCTGCCTTGTCCTACCAGAGAGGAGTTATAAAAGCAAAAACTTGCTATACTACTGCACCTTAAAAAAAAAAAAAACAAACCCGAAGGTCAAAATCACACAATCAGTGTGTCTGTGAATAATCTTATTAGTTTTAGTAGATGAATTGGTAGTTTTAGCATCAGTTCTAGATCTAGTTCTAAGATCAGTTTTATGTCACCTTAATGTGACATAAATGGTTTTTAGAAATCATTGCCTATAGCAAGTCTTTGTGTTTAAAAATAGGTCACACTAGGGAGTACAGAACAAACCCTCAGGCATTTACTTGAAATACCACAGATAATAGCAGAGATGATCCCACACACCAGTATTGTACACTGAGCATATGTAGAAAGACAGAGTTTTTTCTTCTTCTGTGGTATGGTGTTGTAACCATTTCCTAAGGTGAAAACAAAACCAACAATATAGTGCTTGATTTTGATCTTACTGGTACAATTTAACCCTGTGCATTGGGCTTCGATGAGATCTTTGGGTAATTAAAACAAAGTTTATGTAGGCTCTAAGAGTTGTAAAAGATCTATCTGCAGTCTTCAAAATGGCTGTGGTCTCATTCTGTGCTGCTAGCCATAACTGGTGTGACAACTCAGTAACACGAGTTGGGGAAATGAGAGTTGCACATCAAAGAATCTGGTGATTAATATCTGGTAGTCTGATGATTACCAGATATTATGTTATTCAGATATGGATTAATTGAGGTTTTGGAGAACTGTAACCCTTTCCACCAGCACTATTCTGCTTGGTGTGTATACTTCAGGTCACAGCAGCCTCCTGCTTCTGTCTGTACTGCTTGCAAACCAAGCCACTATATAGTTCCTATATACTTTTGGCTTAGCCTTCAGTGTTGCTGTAGTACTGAAGTAAAACATTTTCTGTTTCCATTATGAGTGTGTGGTTCTGCTTCTGAGCAGTGGTATAGAAACTATCATCTTTGTAGAGTGTCCTTCACTGACCCTTCACATGCTACCTGCAGTGATCACCAGTCTCTAGAAGAAAAATAATTTACTTCATAATAAAAATGGCATTCTACCTCTTCATATTTATAATAATAATAATAATATAACTTTTTATGCAGAAGTGGAGCAGACAGACTGCAGTAATAGTTCCTGGGTCAACTATGGTGTTATCATCGTGATAGTGCTACTGTTTTCTGCAGTGATATGCTGCACCTTGTACCATATCAATGTAAGTATAATGTAACCGTGCCAAAGACAAACTGAACCTGGACTGAGTGAATAGGTGCCTTTATTATTTGTAAATAGTGACAGGGTGAAGGAATCGTGGCTTTCTATTGTCTTCTCTGTGCCGTTTAACGTCTCCCAGCTGTAAATTCTTGGCAGTAAAGGCTGTTGTTGTCTTGTGTTTCTATAACTTTTAGTGAATGCCATATTGTTTGCCTTTGATAACAAACCTCAAGCAAGCCTTGCAGTCAATACCATAGCCGTGTGTTGTATGTATTTCCCTGAACAGAGATGCTTTTTCTTTCTTCCTTTTCTTTTTCTTGTCATATTGGGAATGGAGCTGTATAGACCAATCTTGTATTAGATGTAAGAGAATGTTTAGAGGAAGACACAAGGACAACAAAAAGTTATAAAATAGCCTAATGTCTGAAAGCAGCTGTAGGAGAACAATTCTGCCCTGTCCTAGAAAAAAAGGTGACTGAGAGTTTTTTTTACTGGGATTGTTTACATTCCTATTCTGCAGAAAGTGCCCAGAAATTGCTTCTACCAAGTGTGATGCACAGGCCAACCTCTTATCTCGTCCCTCCACATGTGGAGTTTTTACTGCTAAAAACTAGTAGTATAGCATGATTCTGGCAAAACCAAATGGTCCTGTAGGAACTGATCTCTTCTATTATCATTAACAAACTAAGGATAAGATACATTTATGCTGCAGCCACAGTTACATCCAACTCTTGAAGGAACTTCTTGTGAAATTACATCAGACTGTCAATAGATAGTTAAATAAGTAGGTTGACAATTTTCACCTGAACCTCTAAGACCTCATCAGGTTATGAGGGGAATTTTAAAAGCGCTTCAAACAAATGGACTCCTAAGATATAAACTGACTTCTTAGCTGGGGTCTTTTCAGGCATTGTTCTGAATGGCTGTTGGTTTTGTTTTGCAGATGAAGAAATTGTTCCGGACAAGAAAAACAAATACAACAAATGCAGTATATGAAGATATGTCTTACAGTTCTAGACGTAATACCTTGGTCAGAACCTACACTTATTCCAGCAGCAATTAAATTTCTGCCTGCTGGGACTGTGTGTGGATCAACCATTCCTTTACAGGCCTCTCTGGGAGCTGCCTTAGCAACCTGATGTGGTAGCTGAACTGAAAATGTTATCACCTACCATCTTCAATGGAAAGAAAATCCTGCCTCATTTTCAAAGCTGTTTCTGCTTTTTTCATCACTTGTAAATATATTTTTTTTTTTTTTTAATGTAAAGAAAATACAGAGAAATGCAGGTATCCTGCACACATGTTTGTAGTTCAATATGTAAAGCAGTATTTTTGGGCTATACATTTAGCTAGATGTAGCATATGGGCTTATTTGTCTGATAAATAACCCTTTTGTGGAAGGTGGGATAGATGGAGAGGTTTTGTTCTGAACTCTGGGAAGTGCTCAGGCAAACCGTAACAAGCCTGTTTAATAATATGCAATAGATCCACATATGCATGGATTACAGTTCTCTCATGAATCCTCATGGGTCTCCCCAAGAGCTCAGATAGCTAAAACTACTCAAGAGAAATCTGTTCTGAAGAAATCTCAGAAGTGTAGCAGAGTGCATTGCAAGTGAAGTGCTGGATATGTGTGGGTTTATTTATTCAAAGATCAGAAGAGTCCCACAAAAACACAAAAGATTTTAAATTACTGCCTTTGTCAGAGATACTGGCATGATTGGTCTTGGCATAATTGACATGCAAAATGACTAGACTTGGAGCATGATGGCTTTTTGGGACAGCAGAAATGCTTGTGAGGTGCTGGTGTTACCTCAAACTCTAGATGTCTCAGGACTCCACAGCAGAATACATTTCTCCAGGTCAATGGCTCTACAGTACAAGATGAACTAATCTGGGGCAAAGGCAATGCCTGCATTCCAGTCTGGGCACAGGTGAGTGATCCAAAATGACTCTTAACAAAGGAACCTATCAAAACCTCACATCAGTCATGTAGAAATGAAATTTGCTTTAGTAAAGGTTGGGTTGGGTTGTGGATTCTGGGAACAAGCTGAGACTAGATTTTTTTCTTTACTGATTTGTTTAGTTATTTGAAGGATTAGGGGTGGTTTGCCATTGATGTGAAGGTGTAGCTGGATCGAAGCCAGGCACAGGGGATCCTCGCTCTCTGGAGGTGAGCTCTGCTGAGACCTCAGCTTGTTGAGCAGAGCCTGTTGCTCAAGAGGGCAAATTACCTCCAAATGCTGTGCACCAGACCTGAGGGAGAAATCTGCTCACTTGGGTGTCTGATGGAGGGCTGGGTTTACCCTGTAAGCAGAGGTGAGTGTTGATTGCTGACCCTGCAATCTTCTCATAGCTGTACCTGAATAAAAAACATTTCTGACTGGAGCTTTGTACCATTACTTGTTATTTTTATACATATGTTAACGACTTCTTCATATATCTTGCAAATGAATGCTGGTTATTAATAGGCTGTTTATTTTAGTGTTCTGTTTATTTATTTTTTTAAATAAAGTGATTCAAAATTTTCTTGCAAAATAGTATATATACAGTATAACTCCCTCCTAGCAGCATCTCAACAGACAACATAATAACTATTTTCCACTTTATTTACATATGTGTCGCGTGGGTTTTTTTGTCTTTAATCACTGAAGAAAATACCAAAGCACACTTTGGACAATGTATATTCATGTAATCCTTTCACAGCAACTAAGATAAAGTTCCTTTAGAGCTAAAAGTGGCAAATGGAGATGGGTAACAAACAGATGCCACGGAGAGAGCTTAGCCTGTCCTTTGAACGGCATCTTGCATCTGGTCGGGATAGCTGAGGGCCATGGGGTTTGCTTAATGTGGAGCAGGAGATGGCCCCCCTCACTGTAGTTGACCCTGTTTAATGTCCCCACAAGCACAGCCCTAGCACCCCTCTTGGAGGTCCCACATCTGCAGTCCCTATGCCCTGGGCCAGCATGGCCCACATCCCTTCACCACTTGCAGTGGGCCCTGCTGCCATGGTAAGGGGAGGCCCTGTGGTGCCCACAGCATGGGCAGGGTGCCCTGGGAGCACTGTCAGTCCCTCTATGCCCTGTTCAGGGCTTTGCCCAGGAGATCTCAGGGAGGGGACAATGATGTCCTCACTGGGGTCAGGTGGAAGACCCTGACTCAGAGGGGACTGGGCCAGAGCAGACCCTGAGGGATGAAGAAGACTTTACAGCCCCTTGTGCAGAGAGGTGCATCTCAGCACCCTCTCCTGCATGGGTCAGGGTCCTCCCAGAGCTGCTGTTTGGGGAGGAAGAACTTTCCTCCCAGCATAGAATGGAGAGGCTCTCTCACCAGAGCCTGCATGGTGCCTGGAGGCCTGGGGCTGCACTGACCCACAGCAGGAGGGAAGGACGAGGCAGCCCACTGCCATGTTGTCACCACAGCATCCCCTTCTGCTGGGATGGGCCCCAGCATGAAGCTATGGCCATGTACAGCCCTGCCTGGTCAAGGCAGCACTGCCACTTCACTGAGCCCAGGGACAACAGCATGGCAAGACAGACCCTGCAGCATGTTAGGCCATTTCTGGTTTTGTTCCTGAATAAGACAGGGGAAGTTCGGGTATTAGGAAGAACTTCTTTACTGAAAGAGTAGTTAAGCATTGGAACAGGCTGCCCAGGGAAGCGGTGGAGACACCATCCTTGGAGGTGTTCAAAAAATTCGGGTCATGGTGTAATGGTCATGGAGGTGTTGGGTAGAAGGTCAGACTTGATGATCTTGGAGGTCCTTTTCTATGATTCTAGAAAGCCCACCTCAGAGGTGGGTGTAGAGCCAGGGAAGATGATCTAACAAATTAGATACCAGTCTAGGAGCTAAAATGCCCATAGTCAATTACTTTTAATTCCATTCACATTCTTGAACAAAGGTGCAGGTTTAATAGAAAAGGGATACTCCCAGAGAGACAGTGTATGAAAGTTCGAGATGAGTAGACTGTCATCTGACCTCAGCTTTCTGTAGCAATACTACAGTGCAAACATTACCACAATTGTGAAAAAACCCAAACCAACACAGAACAAAAAACAATCTGGGAAAGGAAACAGCAGTGGAGGTGGTTTCTTCAGCTTAGCGTAAATAAATAGTAAGGCCTAGCTGAGGAAAATGACATATACTGAGACATTTCATGAGTTGTACCTGTGTAGACAGGTAGAGAATCAACCTCACAATTAACCCAAGCAGCAGTGAACAAACTGCTTGAGGAGAACTGCTTGTGGAACTAGCTAAAGAGTGACAGAGTAAGGGTTGGGTATTTGTCTGTTCAACAGGATTGGAAGGGTCCTAAGATGCAATGTGGTCTCAGAGCTTCCCTGGAAGGCAGGCAAATGGAATTTTTAATCTCCAGAGTTGAAGATAGAATTGCTCTGGGCTTATCTTGTTGCCTTTGCTGTTTTTTTGTCTCCCATCCCTGCACTGGGAAGGGAAATGTTCAAGGAAAGGTGGGAAGTGAAATATAAGGCTCTGAGACTGGGCCAGGATGCACAGTAGTGAGAATGGTACCAGGGTACAAGCGAGGTCCCCAGCCCCATTTTGTGAGATAAACAACAACTAGCACTGAGAGCAAAGCAGCCTCGGGTCAGGGAGCCAAACTCCAGCTCTAGTATCAAAGTTTACCAAACAGGGATGGAAAAAGCAGAGGCAGCTGAGCAAGGACAGTATGTCAGAAACAGAGAAAATGTGACAGCAAGATATAAGCCATGTCAGAAGTGTCTCAGGGGTCCAGGTCTATATGGAGGGGCCTGAGCTGATCTCTTAGGAAGTGGAGGGCTCATCAGAAATAATTTTTGTTATTTGCAAAACTGGAGAGACCAGTCAACACATGTAGAATACTGCTGATGGAGCCCATGGACTTAGTAAAATTTAACAGAGGAAAGTATTTTATACCTTTGACAACTGCATGCTTGAACTTAAATGACAAGGACATTCATAAGCTGAGTTGAGCCAAAAAGATTTTCCAGGAGATCTGTATATGAGGTAGAAGTAGGTTGTCCTGTTACTATGGCTTGTGATAGATTGTAGGACAC
Source organism: Megaceryle torquata (assembly GCA_024611175.1). Classification (NCBI taxonomy): domain Eukaryota; kingdom Metazoa; phylum Chordata; class Aves; order Coraciiformes; family Cerylidae; genus Megaceryle; species Megaceryle torquata. The sequence goes on from JANIJG010026068.1 coordinate 70,056, forward strand.
TGGATTGTTTCCAGTGACTATCCCACAAAACAGTGTTTATATACTTCCAAAAGTTTTAAATACTGCATGACATATTTCTAAACCCTACACTGGTAGAGTTGCCTGGGATTAGTTTCTTCCACCCATCTGTCACTGGTTGCTGCTTGTGATCATTCTTCCATCCAATAATTCGTGTAGAAGACATTCTGTTATTACTTGGAGGATAGGACCAAAGTATGTCCAGCACTGCCAGTTCTGGTGAAGACAAGCTACCAACTGGTGATTTCTCAAGATCCCTGTACTAGTGAAAAAAAAAAAAAAAGTATTTCCTTTCACAGCATATAAACTTGTAAGCATTTGTTTTTCAAGGTGTTTAGTTTCTTTTTGAATGGTTTGTAACACTCAACTTGCAATCATGTATTAGCAGCCAGCTTACAGTCAAGTTGAAAACACACAGGCTTTTTCTGGTCGTTCACGTATTTGGTTTTCACACAGTTTAGAGCTCTGCAATGCTAAACATGCCTTCTTGGTGACATTTTTTTTTCAATCTGACATCTGTGGTTAATATACTGCTGCTTTAGTTCATGACTTATTCTATTGCCCGCCACCTATTTTGAAGACAATTTGTGTTGTCAAGCATGATTTTTAACACTATTTTGAATGCTTCAGTAATGACTGGATACTGGCTAGGTGCATGTTAAGGTTTAGGGTCAGGGCGGCCCCTTAGACCTAACAGACGCTCTCTGTTAACCCCCCTCCCTCCTCAAAGGGGAAGAGAAAAGGAATAAGGGAGAGAGACTTGTGATTAGAAAAGGAAACTAGAACAGCTTTAATGAGAATA
>JANIJG010026068.1:81511-95842 GCA_024611175.1 Megaceryle torquata
TGATTTTATTGCTATTTAACACACCCCCCCCCCCCCCCAAGCTAAACTGCGTATGTGTTTGTTTCTTTGCAAGTAGTTATAGGAGGTGAACAGAAATAGGCCAAGGGGAAGGGAAACAGATACCATCTTGCACATTCCCAGAATAAGCAAGCCATCCTGGATGGAACAGCAAGAAATATTTTTAGTCTAGCTATTAGTGAGTGGACTAAACCAAATGAAGCAGCCAAACCCATCAGAAGATATGGTAACTCTTCAGGGAGAGTCATTGTCTTATTTAGTGCTATGTGTGATTGAATGAGCATGTAGAAATGTCCACAGACAAAAGGAAAATTAAAATATTAAACAAAACAAAAAACCTACATGCAGAAGTCTTATTGATCATGAGAGATGTGGTTAATCAGTGTTATCAAAACTAGCACAAGGTGCATCCCACTGGCTGGTTGCAGCTGTTGTAGAGAAACCACCACCCTACAAAGCCTCTGGAAAACAATCCTGGGGCTGTTGTGGTAACCTGTTCTCAAAGGAGATCAGGTTCACCTTACTCGGGTTATGCTTGAAGGCTATTCTTTGCCAAGGGGTAAGAATGAGAAGCATGAAATTACGGTTAGTGATGACAACTCATGTCTGAAGCAAAAGCTGAGTGGCAGATGAGCATCCCAAATATAAGTGAAAGCACAATTGAAACCAAGGGTATGTCCCAGGCTTGCACCTTGGTGAATCCCCTTTGCATTTCTCTTGTGCAGCATATACTCTATCACATGTAGTGCTGGGAGCACCAAGTGTCACAGGTCCTTGGAAGCAAACCACAGAACTGTCGCAGGTGGGAGACACCCCAAGCTAATAGATTTTGATAAAGGTTTAAACTGTTTGTAGCAGAGCACTGGTAATGACAGAGCTATTTGTATTTTATTCCTCTGCACTGATCCTTTCCTGGATTCACGGTTGATGCCGGGCAGCCTCTTAGCAGGAACAAGTGCCAACCATGAAGAGCTCTGTGCTGGCTAGTATGAAACGTTAATTTCCAAGTTAATTAACTTGTGTTTTCGTGGAATCACTGCTCTTTCACCTTTCTAAAGTTTTTGGACCCCTAATTATTTTCAAGTGGGCTGAAATTCTTGATTCTTGACCTTAAAATGGTAACAGTAGTGTACATCCCTTTGCTGTCTCTTGCAGATACCCTGGAGGAAAGGTCCTTTACCTCTAAGCCCCTTGTTCACAGTTTGAAGGCCACGTCTCTAAATTCAAGAATAATGAGCCAAGTGGCTACTGTGCAGCTTTTGTAATGTGTCTGGCTGGCTTTATTTCCCACTTTTGGAAGCATTTCCTGCAATCATCACCTTGGACACTAGAGGGTAATATTTCCTCAGGAATTTTTCTACCAGTGTTGTGGGGCGAACAGGTATGTAGGAGATAGCACCCTAGAGAGAAAAGAACCATGTTTCGTTTTCTTCTAAAATGGTAGGGTTAGCTTTGCTCCTGCTTGACATTGTGGTCCAGTACTGGAGAATTCTTTGGAGCTGGGTGGATAGTAGGACATACTGCCTCTGAGCTACTGCTCATCTCTGAGCAGGCCTGCCTAGAAAACCATTTAATCTGACTAGCAGCAATTACTACAGGGTCTCCTCATGTGACCAAGACCCTTGTGAAGGCCCCTTCTCTTATGTATTTTCAGAAGTGCAGTGCCTCTGTTGGGTCCTAGTCATTTCTCCAGTGTGTACATCTTTCACCTGTGGTGCACAAATGCTGGAATTCCTGTTGCTGGCTGAACCGCCTTTAAATGCTTGACAAGCACAAAGCAGAAGAAATTGTTTCTGCTCCAGGCAGGGATTATGGTTCCTGATAGGGTATGGAGCAGTGCAGAGAGAAGAGCTATCCTCAGGACAAGCACATCTTGTTCCTGCACATCAGATCTTTCTTTCCTTAGCCAGTCTCATCTGCAATGTGCTGGCTCAGGGATGTAAATCTTAGAGGTCAGGGGCTGGTGATGGCTCTGCTTCTGAATTCCAGCCAGTATATTCAACTTGGAGGGAGGACACAGGTCAGCCTAAACAGCCCCTCAATCACTGCAGCTTGGGAAGAGACTTATGCTTAGCTTCGGAGGAGGCTGTTAAATCCTATCTGCTGTCATGAAGTATCCAGAAAGTGAGTGCCAAACCAACCGTCCTGGTCTGATGCACTGTCACCTCTCCTTGGCCTGCTCTCAAGCCTTGATGCACATCCATTCTGTGCTGGATCACCATGGCCGATTCTTCAAGACTGTTGATCTGCTTTGATCTAACAGCTTTAGCTCCATGCATCTCTCCATTGGAGAGAGTGGTTGGTCCAGGAGCAGAGCAACAGTCTCTTGGAAATTACTGTCAAATGGTCAGTTACAGATGAGCTTTGGTTCCTTTATAGATGAACAAATGAAAAGGGTTGGTTTCCTTAAGAGAAGGTGTCTGACATTAGTGACAGCCATTTGCCTCCAACCATTTTCCATCAAGCACATCCCAACCTTTCCTTGTAAACCAAAGGCAATGTAGGAGCCTGACTTGGAAATGTATTTGCCAGGTGTCTTTTTTTTTTTTTTTTTTCCTGTTTTAAGGACTGGTGACATTACCATGTTGGAAACTCTGTTCCACAAAGTGCTCGGGACTGTGCTTTGTCCCAGGCATTCATTTTGGAACACAGCAAGTAAGATTGTCAAAGGTTCTGTGTGCCCACAGCATTGACCCCTCCTTAAACAAGTTTAATGGTAACTCTTACCCTACTCTGTACACTGTCAGTCCAGACAGACAGGGATTTGGGATTGTCTCTCTGAGTTGTCATTGGGCTCCTCTGAACGACAGTGTTGCCCTGGACCAGGTGGTGTCTCAACTTCTAGCAGCATGATGAGTCAAAACTCAAAAATTTCCAGGCTTTTACTCCAGAGTGTGGGATTCCTTGCTCGATATGTAATCCCTGCACTTGGAACCTGCACGAGACAATGCAAAGCAAATTATTGCAGACTAAATATATGGTCAAGATGTACTGGAAGTTGGCAGTGTAGTTGGCTGGGGTAGCCAGGGAGTCAAGGATACACATGGTCATCTTTCTCTCCATGTTGAACTAGTAATGCCTGGGATCCCTTGAAAGACTTTAACATGGTTTTGGAAGGGAAGAGCTGGAAGAGATTCAGCTGTAAAAAGTTGGATGAAGCCTGAAGGGTGCAATGTGCATGGGAATTGTGAGAAGGGACCAGCAGCCAGCTTTGAGAGGGAGGATGAATTTGGGAGCAAATAATCCTTCACAGCATTTCAGAACAAGGCTTTGGCACATCCCTGTGAATCAGGGGATGGACTTCTACTCCGATCCATAGTCTCTTTTTAATCTCTTGTGTAAGTTATGTTACACACTGGCAGCAGTTTCTCTGGGGCACTGTTTTTGTCCTTCAAAGAACACAACTAAAATAAAGATCAGTTGTCTCGCCTGTTTTACTGGAACTAATTGCTAATGTAGTTACAGTGGAAGGAAAGCTACGAAACTGAATTAGAGCTTTTTCTTAATTAACTTATTTTGTATTTCACCTGGTTTGCTCAGTGAAATTAGAATGGACTTTGCTTACTTTTCTGTTCAGAGTCACTTTCTGGCCCTTTGTCCAGACCACAAGAGCCCCAACCTTTCCAGTGCTGAATGCTGTTTAGAAGCAGGGCCAAACTCAGCTATAAAGCACTCTGCTTTGAATAAGGAGACAGCTGTAATGATGACTGTGACCTTTACTTTAACTCTCTTACAAACTGGAAAATCCAATTTGGTGCTCAATCTTAAATATTTTTTTTTGTCACTGAGCAGTGCTAGTTATTGTGAGTAGTAATTAAAAAGGGAAATTCAGAATTCTTGTTAGTATTCTGAAGGCAAATACACACCTGAACATCTTGGTTCTGCAACATTTAAGAAGAGTGTGGCATGTTGGATAGAGTCTAAAGCTTGAAATGGCCTCATCAGCTGAGCATCCTGCCTGTGGCAGCATGTTACCAAAACAGCTCTTCTGTGAATCATGCTGATTGTACTTGTCTTTGTCAAGTGAAGGGAGACTGCTTCAGCTCAAAGCTTATTCATGGAAGAAACTTGTATTTGATCAGCTCTGTCCTCACCCTGCTGGTAGAGAGATGTGGAGGGAGATCTTATTTTAGAGTTCTGAAGGCAATGTGCAGCTTTGGAGTGCTGCTTAGGCTGCCTTATAAATTTCTTGTGAAGATCACTGTGCTTGGATTCATCCACCCTGGGAGAAGGCACGGGAGACCCCACCCCACCTCGCCTCAAATCCAGACCATCTATAGGTACATCAGCTCCTCTAAGTACTTTCCAGAGTGTGGTTGGGTCAATCACCTTCTGCCACTGCAGCAAGGACCTGGAAACAGCTGTGTATGCTCAACAGACAAGCCTTACTGATAGACTTAAAATACCATGAGTTGGGGAGTATAAATCTCCTCTTCTAATGTCACTAAAGCTGTGCACATGTCCATTCCCTGAGGCTTGAGTTCTGTATTTGTGGAAATACAAGGTGACCCTGCTCTAGCTCTGCTGCCATCTGATTAAGATTTGTTTTTCAAGAAACTCTGCTATCTCAAAATCAGTAGACACTTCTGCTTCCTTCTGCTGGAGTTGGAGGGCACTGTCACCTCTTGTGCCATCATCAGCAATTCTGAATCCTTTCCTGCGCCTTTGTGGAAATGCAGATGGGGCCTGGGGCATAGAGGAACTTGCATGGTGCTTAGCTGCTAATGAGATAGGGTTGGTATTGTGCTGGGAGGCACATGGCTCAGCAAACAAGTAACCTGGAGTAGGCTGGGTAGTGTGTGCTATAAGTGAGGTAGTAACAGCACAAGAGATTGCACTGTTCCTGATGCTACATCTTTCATTAGGTTACAGGTTGGTTTATCTGTAGCTCATTGTATCTACTTGCTGGAACATATTGAGCAACTAGTTATAATCTTTGCTGTTGTTGGCATTTCTGGTGTTGAAACTCTGTGCTAGAGCTATTATTATGTACATGTTGATGCATGTTTGTATACACACAGTTTGGTCTCCCTCACTTAAGTTAAATTTCTGAAGGAGGGACACCTCTTGTATGTCAATATACACTGTGCTTAAAATGAAAGCGTTTTTATGAGGTTATTTCCTTTTCACAAGTGAACAGGACCATACTTGCAGCCATAAATAATTTTACATCTTTCTCATTTGCAATCTCCCTGTGTAGGACAGAAATAGCAAATAGACATCAGGTGTTATCTACCTAAATGGTTAAGGGGGCAACTAGAAGGCTTCTAAACCATTAATAAATAAATAAATATTTGTTCCTATGATTTACAGAGCATAATTCTGCCTAACATGGAAAGGCACAGCTGTGGGACTGATTACCCAGAGGACAATTCAGAGCTGGAAAAAGCATAAGAGCTTTCCCAGGATAAAGGACACTGCAGTTCCAGAAATTCTTAACCATTTTTATAAAGCTGCTAAGTAATAAGAGTCCCCCTTGCCCTTAGTGGTACAGTACCAGGCTAACTATAAAGCAGTTCCAGCTTCAGCCAATAGTTTAGGGTATATAGTAGGTAGTTTACTGATTTCTTTGCTGTTTAAGCTGACAGTGGTAGATCTAATCAGGAAAACTAGGAGGGCAGGAGGAAGGGATTTAAGATCTTAGACCTGCCAGTCACCCTTGGGTTTTGTTCCCATGGGCAAGGGCTGATGAGCATTCCCCGTTTTGTTTCTTCACTGATTAAACTTAGAAACCAAACCAAAGGACACAGGAGAAAAGGGTTAAAGGATTAGGAGATGGTCTTTGAACTGCCATGTGGCAGGGTAATGAGGCATGAATTATTAAAATTATTTCAATTATAACTGGCAGTCACATGCACTGCTTTTGCATTGGCTTTCTTCCTTTCTGTAAAAAGACAGGTTTGCAAGTGCTCATGGTTTCTTGGAAGAGCATATATCTTCCAGAAATGTTAGTTGTATAAACAGTGCAATTTGTCATCAGCCAAGCTGCTTCTGTGGTTAGATAAGTTGAAGTGTCAATGAAATGAGCATGGCTCAGCAGCAAGACAAATTTGCTCCTTGAAAACCTGTAGGAATGGGTTACCAACATTGCTGAAAGGATGTGGGTATTAGTGGCCTCTAATACTTCAATCAGACTGAGTTATGAGGCACTGGTCACATGCTGCTAGTAATTATTAAAAAAAAATATTTTGGCATTAATGAAAGAAGCTATATGCTTATACGATGTGTTCTTTTGCTTGTGTATAGTGTGAAAGTAGTGGCTTGAGAATTGCTCTGTTCAGAGATTTGTAGATGGTGATCAAGCTGATTTATGCTCTGCCTCTGTAAACACGGGCACCACATTGCTACCTGACTTCCCCATATTTCTTCATGATCTAAATGCTTATAGAAATGGAAATATTATCAAGAATAGCTCCATCTGGTGATGGCTAAGCACTTTACATGAAGGCCTGTATTTTGGGTCAGAATGAACAACCTTAGATCTGACTCCTTGGGAAAACTCCCATGGCCACAAAAGGACAAGTAAGATTTGCAGCATTTGCTGCAGCAGGTGGATGGAGATATATCAAAATTTGAACACTTCAGAATTATTTGCCTACTGCCTGAAAGGGGGTTATTAGAAGGAGAACCAAATCCACTGGCACTCAAATCAGTGAGTAAATATTTACATGTGAGATCCTATAGCCACATCTCTGAGCAGTTTAAACTGTTCCTTTCTATTCCTTCACACCAAGAAAGTGTTCATCCTCAGAATTTAAATCTACTCGGTTCAGAAAGGTGATGGCTAAAGGACATTGCTGGGTGAATGCATCTCTAGTTACTTTCTGTACTTTTTACCTTAATAGGGAAAGAAAAGTGAAGGCGAAAAAGTAACATTTGTAGTTCACTTCAATACCCATAGAATGACCTCTTCAGAAAAGGAGTAATGTCCAATACTAGCTGTGAAGTTTAAATAAAGTTCTTACACTGTTGCAGACAGTGACCACAACACCTATCAGGTACGGTGTTCATGCATCTGTCAGTGGGAGAGTGTCTGATCTATGGGCCAGCCACAAGAGGGCAAGATGCTAACAAAAGACACTGAGCAAAAATTAATCCATCCGTCAGGGAAACAATCACATGAAGGCAGCGGCTGTGCCAGACTGCTGAGCCTGGGAGAAGAGCAGGGCTGTGGGCCAGGCTGGGAGCTTGCTGGGCAAGCAATGAATTGGAAAGCTCTGCGGGGTCTGGCTGGTGCCATTGTTCACAGTCACGGCAGGCAGTGCTCGGCCCTGCTCCTCTCGGAAATATGAGTTATTAAAATGTAACAACAGCAGGAAGGCTTTTGCACTGTGGCTTTTTACAGTATTCCTTTTATAGTTCCTAGTTTTTCCTCCTCCTTGGAGCAGAGCTGTTTGCCTTTGGCCATGGGTGAGATGAGGGTTGGTTTGTGCTGCGACCCTGACAGCAGGTGACCGTTTTCTCCATCTACTCTGCAGAATTTTCCTTTGCAGCCTGCGTGGAAATAGGAGGCCATATTCCCTCTGGGGTTTCTGGATGACAACTGACTTTTTCCAATTTGTTCGGTGCAGCCCTGTGTCGAGAGGCACAGGGGGATGAGGAGGGAGAAAACATTCCTTACTGCTACATTCACATAGTTCCTGGCACCAGCCAGCTCAGCAAGCTCGTCCTGAAACCGCTCCAGACTCTGAAATCATTTCTATTAGGGAACCATTCATGCTGGAGCTAGAGCCCTAGCTGACTCTTTAAAGCCCAAAAAAACCACTAAAACACTGACAGTGGTCAGGAGCCTCTGATGCTGCCTGGCTTGTTTTTGGCAGGGCTGAGGGTCTGGGCTGCTCTGAGACCCGAGTCCTCTGTTGTTCTCGGGCAGGAGTTATGTAGTTTCCCCACATAATTTTGCACTTCCTGACAGTTTGTACAGAACTAGATTCAAACTCCAGCTTTTTTTGTTGTTGTTGCCTGTAATGTTATCCTTGTCCCTTGCACAGTTAGAAGAAAGGCAGCTTTTCACAGCACAACTGCGTTTAGTCACCTTGCTGATGGTGCTGTCATCACAAGAACTGCCTGCAAAGTGTGTCAGCACTTTAAAAATTGCCACAGTTTGTTATGCTTATGATATTTTCAAGAAATGTGTAAGTCAAAAATACATATTTGGTCTCTAAGGTGCTTTCCCAACAGCAAGACTGGAACTTTGTGGAGACTTGGGGGATCTGGGCAGGACAAATCTGATGCTAACCGTGGCTCTGAGACTTGCTCACTCTGCCCTCCCTCTTAAGCCTCTTAAGTCCTTTTCGGAGGTGGGTATGTTAGCCCAGTCACACTGTTACCTGCTGAATTGCAGCAGGCTTGTCTCTGTTTAAATTACCTCTTTGCTTGTCACTCAAGTGATGATGCATTTTGATTGATCAGCTTTGAGCTGGGTGTGAAGACAGCCCTGTCTGCTTCATTACAGGCACTGCTGAGCTTTGGATGAAGATGATTTTTACCTTTTAAAAGTCACTGTCTGTTAGATTTGCTCCTTTAGGTGTTAATGAGAAAATCCCACAGGCTCTTCTGGAGCTTTCCAAGGGTATTTGTACCTAACTGATTTGGAAATCTTGGTCTTCTGACCTTAGGGCTTGTTTGTGTAGGAGTCAATTGGAAATGAGTGGATTGGTTTTGAGAGGCTGGTCTGTCCACTGCCTGAAGTCTTGTGCAGGTATTTTAGTTGCTGCTAGTTGATGACAAAATCACCCTTTTAAATTCTGGAGTAAATGATACAGGTGGAAGATAAAGAACAATGAGGAATGAGGCTGTGTCAGTGTAAGAAAAGAGTAACAGTGGAGTTATGTCCTTAGCAAACATGGCAGAGACATAAGTGATGTCTAATGCTGGGTGGTGACAGTATATCACAGCTATTCCTGGAAACTGGTATAGGTTTACTGCAAGTTCTATGTATAACAACAGTCCAGGACTATAACTCTAGATCTGGGTTAAATCAGCTGCTTTCTGTAGCCCTTTTGTGTCTGCTTCCCCACCTGTAAAGTTGCATAATACTAATTTCCTCCTAAAAGAGCTGCCAGTGCTGGCTAGGAGCTGTGCTGTGTTATTAAGGAAGCGGTGGCTATTATTAACAACTCAATATTTTTTCAACATTCTGCATAAATAAATTTTGTTTTGCTTTTAAAACTTGGAATCGATGGCTGCACCAAATTATAGCTGGAAGCTGAGAGGTACAAGAAGATATCCAAATGCTGCTCAGTTTGCTCTGCACGGGAGAGAAATGCTGAGGCTGCACCACTTGTGGCTCTTGAGCCCCATGCCAGCGTACAGAATTCCCTCCTTAGAGCTTTTCCATTTCACATGCCAAGTATCCAGCTCTTTGGTCTGTTCTAAATCTTCCCTAATTCTGTAATTGCTTTGGTAGTGATTATAGGCAGACTCTTGCTGATCCTTCTGTGGTTTTTCCTTATCCACATTTTCTGTGGGCTCTTATTGTTGTTGATTCTTTTTTCCAGTTCCTTGCTCTCCTTTTCCAGTTCTAGCAGGCCCCATGGCTCCAGTCCAGTGTCGTCCCTCCAAGCAAAGCCCCCTCTGCATCTGGGTCTGCCTTTCCATTAAGAGCTGTTGGGGGGAGGGGGCACCTTGTGCTTCCTAGATGCTTGTGAATTCAGGAAGCAAACGTGTAAGTTCATGCACTTAAGAATATGCTCTAAATCACACTTGCAGGACTGGGAGTTGCATTCAGGGATGGATTTAGAAATCATGGCAGGCAGACAGTTAAGCATAGCTTGAAGCATGATTGTACTGTTCCCTGCATAGCCATGGATGGCTCCAAACAGAGGCAGTTACAGAGCAAAACAATCATGCCTGTCTGTCTGCTTGGCACATGCTCAGGTCTGCAGCCAGGATGGTGGTTGCTGCTGGGGAGGGATTGAAATAGGTGGTGTATGGTTCCTCAGCCCTGCAGCAGTTTAGTCCCATGCTTTCTGTGCCTGCCTCTAGTGCAGTACTACCAGTAAGCCTGGCTATTCAGAGCTTCAGTACTCTGCCTCTATCTTTTTCTCCCTCTCCAAGGATATATGTTCACTTCTCTAAATTGCACTTATGAAGTTATACTGATAATCCAGCTTGACCAAGAGCAGGCACTGTGGTAAACCCTGCCCTGGCTTATGAATGATGCTTGGATAAAATCAAAACAGTCATATTCTCTTTTGTTACAGAAGAGATCTGGATCTTGCCACTGATTTGGAAGGATATGACTGATGCAAAGCTGTGGTTGTTGCTTCATTCCTGCAGTTTCAACTGAAACTCAGACCATAAAAGCAATAAAGCAAGGTTGTATACTTGTGAAAAATGGATCAAGGTTTGAGGGGTTTGAGTTAGACTTTGGCCTGTTTTTGTTTTTCAAACTTGCACGTAGTTTCAGAAGTGCTCAGCTGGCATTTCTGAAAGCAGCCCAAGGACTTTACAATGGTTCTTTAAGGTGGTGGGGGTGGGCATTCACATGGGTCAGCTCATGAAGCACCCTGAAGAGTTTTGTTTTTAGAAACTGGGGCTATTGAAAACAGAAAGCACTTATGACCTTTCTTTCAGATTTGCCTTACATTCAAGGATTTTTCATTCTATTGAATGAGCACTGACTACTGCCTTGAATTTTTATTTTATTGTCTGTTCATGTACTCTTCAACTTTAATTGGAAGTATTGAAGGGTTGAATTATTCCCTCTCCTAACCATGGGAGAGGCTGTTCTAGGAAAACGGCCATCTGAGGTACCTTGTGGTTGAGCAGATGTTATCTTGTTTTGTAATGAAATTCTGCCTTGAGTAATTGAACATTCTTCCTGGTTCCTCATAATTAAGGCAGAAGAGAAGAACAAAACCTGCTGATTTGATATGAGTAATTGCTTCATTAAGTTATTTGCTTCTTCACCATAACTATCATCCCAAAGAACAGAACAGCATGACCATCAGACCATATAAGCTGATACTGTAATGTTGTGGGTCTTTGGTGCTGCAGTGTCAGATGGAATCACAAAAAGCAGTAAGGAATCCCACTGCTAGGTTATTTACCTCTTAACCATATGTACTGAAGACTGCAGAGAGAGTCTGTTGGTAGCTGTGCTGTGTCCTAACCAAATGAACTAGTCTCTGGAAAAAGCAGAGGGCTAATGTATGAGGCTTTAGATCAACCCAGCTGCCTTCTCTTCTGTAACTGAGCGTTGTGAATTGATGCTGAGAGGTTGAAGATCTGTGTTTTCCTACTGTGGGAAAGGGAAGAGCTGCATTAAATCCTGGCCACTAGCAGAAGAAAATGGCTCAGAACTGGAGTACAGCAACTATCAGCTGTGATGATGGTCTATGTCACTGATGTTCTTTGCAGTTAATCTTCCTGGGTTTGGCAAACAGGTCTGCACGAGTTTGGGTGCACAGACTTATCAGTGAACATCATGGGGACAGGTAAATAGGCCTTGTTCTCATTAAGATACATGTATTTAACTGAGATCTTGGCCGTAATTTCAAGTAGGAGATTCTTGACCCATGTGAACCTGAGCTACTCCCACTCACACTGACACTCATCTCCATGATTCAGTGGTTTTGCTGCTCATGATTAATAAGTCCCTCCAAATGCGTTTCATAAACCTACTCCTTATTTCCTTATAGCAAGCTTGAGAACCAGACTGCTGCATTGGAGTGGTCACAGAGTTTGCATGTGCCTACTGATGAAGTCAAGGCTCGGAGGCTCCTTGCATGTGAATTCTGCTGAATTATCCCCAAGTGCTGGGAGAAGCAGTTCCAGGTCACTGCCAATCAGTCCCTCAGACCTCTACATGCTGTTCCCTGCAAAGCCTGTATTATTCAGGAATGCTATCAGAAACTTTGATCATCAAACTGATTTCTATCTCCAAGATCTGGGCAGGTATGTTTTTATAAGGCAGACTCCACTGAGCTCAGAGCTGGCAGACCCAACATTCCTACAGCTGTAAAGCTGCATAGTAACAAGTTGACTTCCCTGAGTTTTAATCCTTGCTTGGACAACCCTTTCTCAGAGACATTAAAAATAAAAATATGTAGTTTTTTTAAATAACTAAATGAGGATAATGATGAAATTGGGTCACCAGGGCACTTTTTTTAACTGTGGCACAACCAACACATTGTGTGAGTGAGCACTACATTAGGGTTGCTGGGGAAAGGGAGAGCAGTCAGATGTGCCATAGTATTTTAATTTAATCAAGAAAGTAGCAGAAAGGAGGGTGGATTCTGTCAGTGCCATAAGTGTCCAGTGCTGGCTGGTTGACTCTTGTCCTTTCTCACAAGTATCTTGCTGTCCTGAATGCCAACAACTGGGATTGTGTACTGCAAAGGTCCCAGAGCATGGACTGACCTCTGCCTGAAGCTGGGCTGCCAGCAGCCAGCCCACTGGCATTGAGCTCTTCCAGCTGCACTGAATGGGTTCTGTGGGCTGACTGAACAGCCTGGCCCTTTCCTGCTGACCTAGTGCACCTGAGCTGTTGAATTTATGAAAGTGAGTAGAGTGACTCAGGCCCGGTTGCTTGTGTAGCAGCACCAAAAGCCACCCTTGGTGCCTGACGGGGCAATTGCAGGCTCCAGTCAGCGAAAGTAGCCCTTTATTGGCCAAAAGCCACAAGGTCTCTCCTGTGTGGTCTCCTTCCCCTCCTGCTGCCCTTCCCTTGCTTCCAGGGGCTCTCCAAGGTGAGTTTTGCTCTCTGCAGAGCAATACCACTGCTTGCTTTGTGTCCAGTTTGACAGCTGCCTCCCTGCACTGAGCAGGATGCTGGTTACAGAGCAGAGTGGAAAACTTTGCAACTTCTCTCCAGCCTCGCAGCTGCCATAGAGCAATTGCTCAGGAAAAAGGAGCTTGAAGGATCATAGGTAAAACAAACAGCTGGAGAGGGAGATGTGGGTGGTTTCTGGTCCTGATGCTGGAGTTTCCTCCTCTAAATTAGTCAGAGATGCTGTTCCCCAAAGAGGACGTTCAGGTCTGTTCTGCTGTTTGCTGGCACGTCTTTGCAGTGTAAATTCCTGCTTATCCTCATTGCTGGTCACCCAAGGGAGCTCTGTGCTCTCCCATAGCAACAACTTTTGCCTCCCAGGCAATGTCTCTGACCCCCAGCACAGCACTGAGTAACACACAGCCTCTTGACACCTCTCCCAGGGAAAATTCAACCTTCCTCCCCTTCTACAAGATGAGAAAGTTGAGTCCGTTGGGAGACATGCAACTTCAGCATGCCCTAATGTTTAGCTTCATGCTAGTCCATGAGATTGTAGGTTCCTCCCCAGGGGCTCACCCTTTCCTTATTTAAGTACATGCTGTAGTGAGGAGGAAAGTATTGATTACTTGGTGCTGTTACCCCACCAGTCTGTCCCTCGCCTTGACCCTTTCCTGGGCCTCTCACTCCCTCCCCCAGACCATAGCTGGCAGTGCTCATCTATTGCTCCTCTGATTGCTGTATTATGTTTAGTTTGGGAGATTGCATACCTTGGTGCAGAGCCCCCACATGTTGGGGAACCTGCTTGCCTGGTGGATGGTGCTGGGGGAGAGTCAACACACACTGCTGGCAGAAAATGCCTTTGATGCTTCCCGTGAAACTGTAACATGAGTGTTTCAGACTAAGATGTGAAGAACCAACTGCTGAGGGCATCACAACTGAGTCAGGCTCAGCTGATGCTGCAGGATGTGCAGTATCTGCAGCCTTGATGGGTGCAGGTGTCACTGGGCTCAGAGAAGCCTGTCCACGATCATCCCTTGAAAGAGATATCCGCTGTATGTGCGGAGATGGTCATCACGAGCTGAAAGCAAGCAAGGTTGACAGTCTCTGACAAAAGGCCAGCTCTGCATCTCTGCCAGCACTGCTGGCATAGGAGTGCCAGGGTGGGATGATCTTGGCAGAGGGGATGTCCAGTGCTGCTGTGGGATGGGTGTGTTTGCCAGACCAGATCTGAGCTCTTTTGGCAGGGCTGGATACATAAGGCTCACAAAGTGTCTGCTTGTGCTGTGGCTGGGCTGAGCCAGCAGCCTGAATCCCTTACTTTCAGGAACAACTAATTCCCTCACTAATCTTATGAAAGAGGGGAAAAAAACCCCAAACTATAAATGACTTACCTATTTGAAGCCTGTGGGCTCTGCATTGTATTAAACATTAACCTGCCCTTCTGAGCCAAGCGACTGATTCTCTTGGTAATTCTGAGGCTGGGCAGCCAAAGAAAAGGATTCTTTGTCAGACAGTATTTCGGGGGGGGGGGGGGGGAGTCCCTTTCGCCATTTTTTTTCTCTTTTTGTTTTTTTGGCCCTGCCGTGGAAAGCCCGCCC
>JANIJG010026069.1:0-20542 GCA_024611175.1 Megaceryle torquata
TGTGCTGTCCCCAGGCTTATCTCTAGTGAGCTTGGTTTTATCCCTTTCCCGCTTCAAATCAGTTTAAAGCTCTTTCATTGAGCTTGGCCAGTTCCTGTGCAGCGATCCTTTTGACCCTTTGGGACAGGTGTATCCCATCTGTTGCCAGCAGGCTCAGTGTCCTGTAGACCAACCCGTGATGTAAAAACCCAACATACTGCTGGCAACAGCAGGCTCAGAGCCAGGCATTGATCTGTTGCCCCTTCCTGTTTCTTCCCTCATCATTTCCTGCAACTGGAAGGATGGAGGAGAACATGACTTGTGCTCCCAATCCCTGAAGTGTCTTTTGGCTGCCTTAATAATTAAACTATGTTGTAGTCAGCACACCCCTTTGAGTTGGACAAATACTGTTGTGTGCAGTATTTTTACTTTGTATTACCATATAGTCTGAAACCCACCAGGAAAAGGAAAAAGTGCAGTCTTGTTTGAGGACAGAAGTGATGACAACCTGTGTCTTCAGCCTATCAGATTTTGAGGTGAACATAATTGGCAGGGTTAATCACAGTGCATTTGTGCCTGATGCAGCTGGCAATCGGGTGGGTCTTGTATATGGCACTTGCAATAGACCCACCTGTTCTCTCCAAAGGGAAGAAGGGTGGAAAATCCCCGTGGTCCTTGTGTCCCTGGAAGTAGTGATACGGACTAAGATCCTGCTGGAAAATGCTGTGCGAGAGAGGTGGTTCAGCAGTGTCATGCTGTGGCAACCGGACATTAGATGGGAGTAGGGAGCAGGGTAGAGGTTGTTCCCCGGTGCTGCAGACCTCTTAATAGAACTACTATGTAAATATGGAAAGGCTGGCGGGAAAGCCACAGGAGTGAAAATGGCTGTGTTTAGTCTCTGGAAGATGATGAATCCTACAGCATTACAAAGAGAAATAACTTTCTGGCTGCAGGTATTGGTTTTGAAAAAAAAACCAGAGAGACACCCACCAGATCTCTCTCCAAAAATTCCCCCACAAATGAGATTGGGAAGGCTCTGGAGCAACAAGACAATGGCTCAGTTTATGACAGTGTGGTTTCTACAGACGTGCCTGTTGTGATCAAAAATAGGCTAAATCCAGTGCAACACAACCCAACCAAACCATACCATCATTGTACATTCTTTAAAAGCTACTGCTGATAGGATTCAGCCTAGAAGATGCCACTTCTTTACCAAAATCTTCCTGGTACCATAACCGTGGGAGTTTAGGAGACAACATTTGAGCACATGCTTCTTTTCAACATCTGCACCTTCACAAGCTCACACTACTTATGCCTTCTCCTCTGGTGGTATTTCTACATTTATTTTCCCACTCCACCTTTGTCCCCAAGATGTTGTACAAAATTCATCTGTTGGCAAAATGAGAAATTCCAGTCTGCATAAGGTGAAAGTTGGAAGACTTGTATTGAATGTGATAACTGACCTGTTGAATGATAAATGACTTCAATGATAAATATATCATAGCTTGGCAGCTTTCTAAGCATTAGCTCATCTCCCATAACCTTGGTCTTTGTAGATAAGGGGAAGTAACTCTGAGCAAAGTAGGAACTCTTCATTAACATGGAAGAACCTCCCGAAATAAGCTGGATCATAGCAGTTCTGCTGTTAATAGCCTGTGAGGTGTTGACATTCTGAGCCAAGGTGAAAAGTACACCGTTAAGAAGACTGCGGGCCTTCCTCCAAAGGATCCCGGCCCACGACCACCAGATGGCAATGTGCAAGCATGAAGGGGATGGAGGCCTACGATAATGAGCTCCTGTAACTAATTGTAATAACCCCACCCACTCCTCAGAAGACTTATGAATATGCATGTTAGACTTTATGAATATGAATGGTTTAATGTAATAAATATTTGCTCGCTTAACCTCTCAGTGTGCAAGTTTGGAGGAATGATCCCCTTTGCACCCAGTGCCACAATAATCATACCTGCTTTATAACCTTTCATGGGTTAGCGTTTGTTTCCGCACATCAGTATCTCTCAGTAAAGGCTGGGGCTGGTAGAAATCACTCTGTACCTCCAAATTACCGTTACCTCAAGGCTTTCCTCTGTCTCAGATGCCCCCGTCTGTTGTTTGTGCATCCCTGACAGCCCTGCCAGCGCAGTTACATTCTACATCTCTAAAAGACAGCAAGCTTACTGTGTATTACCAAGAACCCAGATTCACATTGTGTAACACAACTTTGGTGTCATTGCTATTGACTTCAGAGGGTTTTCTGTGGATTTACCTTCAGGTGCCATCAAAGCGTGCTTCCTCTTCATTATTCATTATTCTTGTCCGAATGTTGCATGTCTTTGCTTTCTGCCTAATTGGGCCCTTTACTGGAAGTAGCCATACTCCTACTAGTGGGGAAATCCACAAGTAAGGGGAGCATCACGAAACATGAATAATTATTTAAAACTAAGTCTTAGAAATCCTCATTACCATTACACAGTTATTTCCCTCAGCCACTGTATTAATCTTTATGAATTTACAGCTGATGAGGACTAATTCTGCTTGTCAGTAAGACCATGGGCACGTTCCTTGAAATTCCTTTAAATATTCCAGTGTCACTAGATTTCTTGCTGTTAAAACCAGATTGAACTTTTTTGGTACAGCTTAATGGAGGAGCACCCCTCCAGGGATGGAGTGAAACCAAGAGTTTAATATGGGCCCTAACTGAAACAGATGCAACTTTCTCTCACATTCCTCTCCCTGACTACCACGGTTGTTGAATCAAGTTCCAGAAAATCAAGGCTATGGTGTGTGCATACTAAGGATGCTATCAATCTTGACCCAAAATTGTTGTAAAACATGAGGGGAAGCAGCCACTTGTCTCATCTTAGGTAAAGCTCTAGCTAACTGAAAATAGCAGCTTTCAGAAGGTTGAAGATTTGCCTTTAAAAGTCCATGTTAAAACTATCAGGACAAGATGATACACAAGCATAAGGTGGTTTTACTCTGCGATAGTTCTAAGCAAATTAATTTGACCCACTCATGCCTTCTCACCCACTTAGAGAGAAGAACCACGACATGTGTGCCAGTGGTCTGCTTTATGTTCTCACACCTCCTGTGGAAGTAGCTGGGCTCCTCCGAATGCCAAAACACAAAGGACGAAGGAGTCTGTGCTATAAAGCAGAGCTCAGTGACATGGTCTCAGCAGCGTACTGCCATGATTCCTACTGCCAGATGACATGCTGGACACTGAAACCAGCAGTAGATCATCTCTCTGCAGCCTCTGGAGACAGTTCTCCAAGACTGCACCATCACAAATCCATCTGCCATCTGTGGCAGGGAACATGGCTGTGGTACTGGCGCCTCCAACATACTGGCACCCAGATGTGAGCACTGAAGAACTGGTGCTGTCAGCAGCTGCTGAACATGAGAAGCAATAGAAACAACAGGGATAACTCCCAGGATAATACCACCTTTTCCTTGGCTGCTCACTCTTGTTTCCACCTGGTTCCTTCACTGCTTCCAAAGGCACCTGAAACCAAGCTCTTCCTGCACACCTGTGAGCCCTCGGGCACAGGCAGAAACCTCCAGCAACAAGCATCTGCCCACCTTGGAGGGGTTGCTTCCTTGTCACCCTCTGTCACCTGCAGAGACAAGTGCTGAGGTGGCAAGGGTGTAGCTCACCCCAGCTCCTTCTCTTGACCGCCAGCGGAGAGCAGGGGCTGACTCCCAGTTGGGACCCAACGGGCCCTGCGGCACAGCCCGCTCCCCTCCAGCCCGCTTTGCCTTCGGCATCGGCCGCGCTTGCAGAGGGTGCGCGGCTGCCGCGGGGTTGTCTACCAGAGAAGAAGCCGCCGGCGAGGCCCTGGGGCTCCGGGGGCCCACGGCCGTACCCTCCGGCAGGCTGGTGCCTCTCACGCCAGAGGCATCAGGAGGAGGGGAGAGAAAGCGGCACGCAAAGACTGCGCCGAGGAAATCGGCATTTCTTGCCTTTATTTTGAATGGAGGGCAAACGGAGTCCCACTAGCGCCGCCGGCGCCGGGAGAGGAGGGGTTGAGGCTGCAGCCCTGGGCAGACGGACCTGCCGCCACCGCCCGCCCCGGTTCCTCCGGGGGCCGCTCCCGCTCCGCAGGGACGGACGCAGACGCGAAAGCCGACCGCTTCTTCCTGCTCCGCCTCGGAGCCTGGGGGGCTGCAGGAGGAGGCCGGGCTGGGGGCGGGAGTCACCACCCGGAAGTTGCCAGAGCCGGGGCGGGCCGCAGGGTGGGCGTCCTCTCCCCGGGCAGCGAGGGCGGGGAGGGTGGTGATGGTGTGATCCTGCTGCTGCGCGTGCTGCAGACCCTCCCTGCACGCAGGCGCACGGCAGCGGCGAGCAGCCGGCGGACGGATCTCGGCGCTTTCACTGTCAGGCAGAGGTGCGACCTGCGCGCCAGTAGCTCCTCGTCCAGCTCCGCATGCGCAGGTATTCGCCAAGGCCGCTGAGCTAGGGCCCTTTCCAGTCGTAGCTCCTCCACCCGTAGCTGCAGGTCTGCCAGAGCTCCTATCGCCGCCGCAGCAGCAGCGGCCCGGTGTTAGATGGGACGCTATTGAAAAAGTCTGCCCAGGCCTCCGGAGAGAAGCCGCCCACCTGAGCCCCGGGCACCCGTCCCGTAGCCCTCTCCTGCTTGTCCTCACTATTTTCATCCGATGGCTCTGCACGGCCGAGGGCATCAACCATGTAAGAATATGACTCCGAGAACAAGGTGGCCTCTTCCTGGCCGTCTTCAGCCAAGGGCTCGGCGGGGCCTGGGACGTCCTCCCATCAAAGAATCACAATCCAATGACAGAGACCAAAATGGCCTTGTCCTGCCTGTCTTCAGATGATGGCTCTGTGCAGCCAGGGATGTTCCAGGGAGGGGAGAGAAGGAAGTGTCCAGGTCCCTTGAGAAGGACACCCTCCTAGCATCCTGAGGCCCACCATCCACCTCATGGCCACCCTGGGGAGACGTTTACCCTCACAACTCCCCTCTTGCTGCTGCAGGCATGTCCCTCCGTGCCCAGCTACCTGCACCAGGCAGGGCTGGGGAAACAAACAGATGGCTCCAGGAAGGGCACTGACAGCTGACAACAGGAGCCCCCAAAAGCACCACCCAACACTGCAAGGCGCCAGGCTTGATGCCATCCATCTCACAGGTGCACTAGGCAGGAGTCCAGGCATGAGACAGGCTGGCCCTGCTCTGCTGTCACCCAAAGCTTAACAGCAAGGGAGGTGAGGTCACAGCCTACTGCTTGGTGATGTCTCAGCAGCCTTTCCCCACTGCAGGCCATGGGCATCAGGAGGAAAAAGAATAAATTCCATTTCTCATAAGCAATTGTTACTTGAACCAGTTCTGCTCTTAATTAAAATTTGCTCATTTTACCTTCTCTCCTCAGACAAGCTCTTTAGGTGTTTGCTTTTGGGAGTGCCTGGAGGCATCTGCAGTCAAAATGTGGAAGTTAACAAGTGGAGAGGCCTTATCTGCCCAACGGCTACCTCACCTCTGAAAGGCAGATCCCTTGGATGGGTTTGGTCAGCTGAGCTGAGCCATCTCCAGTGGGATCATTGTATAAAGGGCAGTGTCCAACCTGTATCAGCCTTATCCTGCACATTTGCAGACTTGCCAGCTGGTGGATGACCTCCCTTGTCCCTAGGACAGCAGTCTCACCTGCTGAGAGAGGAGGCATTTGTTGTCACACTGTTTGTGGACCTCACATATCTCTCTGGTTTCTCCTGTCCCTGGTGCTGGTGACTCCTCTGCTGATGCACTGGCAAGCCCAGCGAACTTCTCAAAGAGCTCCCTGTGGTGCTTCAGAAGGAAGTGCACCAGCTGTGTCACCTACCCACAGCAAACCAGCTGCTGCCTGAAAGCAGGTCAAACAGCCTTTCCCACTCCTGGCCCTCACTTCTGCACAGAAAACTGCAGGCTGCTGTTCCTTGTCATTCTAGCTGTGGGCTAGTAGGGATCAGCAAGGAGATGAGGTGAGATGATGGGCTGTAGCAAACATAGTGGTGCAAAGACTTGATGTCCAGAGTTGGTGGACAAGCTGCTCATTTTGAGAAGGCCAGAAAATGGAAATGTGCAAGCCTGCCATTGAATGGTCTTTTTTTTAAATGGTACAGTGATTGACAAGAATCTGTATTTAGACAGACTGCATTAAAAAGGCATCACTGAACCATGAACAAGGGGCTGTGCCTAGTACCCAGTCTCTTTTTTCAAAAATGAGTCTGCAGAAATGGCCCCTCATTCTTAATGTCAGTAAAGATTTCTGTGTCAGCTATATTGGTCCTGTAGGACGGACTAGTCTAATTTCAACTGTTCTGGTAAACAAAGGTTGCTGTTTTGTTTTCTGAAGATGGAAAATCAAAGCAGTTTCTCAAGAAAATACATTGCCACACACGTCTCTTTTGAGATGGTCTGAGATTTTTCTACCAAATATTCTGGACAAAGGGATCTGCTTAATTTATTTTTCAGTTATATTTGTACTGCTTTTTAGATTAATAAAAAAGTGCAAAATGCATTTTCCTCATTTTTAGTTTTGATTTTTCCAAACTAAGGACATTTTTACTTGTCTATCATTTTGCCCTGCAAAGAAACAAAAGAGAACACAAGAACATCAGTTTCCTCTAAAAGCCTTCTCATTTTTCTTGCCACCTTTTTCTGGGGGAAAGAGTAAATAGAGGCAAGAAAATGGAAGAAAACAAAGTAAAACAAAAAAAAAACCAAATTTTCAGACATGTAACAAAGCATTACTTTTGAAGCATAAAAACCTCTTTCTTTTTAAGTTGTAACATGAAAAACATAAACAAAACAAACCCAACAAATAAATATTTTCACATTTTACAATTAGAAAGCATCTGGATTGTTTTGGAAAGTATTCTGGTAAAATCTGCATACCAGTTTAGCTCTCTGGCAGTGGCAGCAACAGCATTAATACCTCCAAAGGCTGATTATACTTCTGCAAACCTATTATCTTGCCATGGTGACATATGTACGAACCCAGTGACTTGAGTTTTCACATATGTTCTGAACAGCCATTTACTGTTCTTACTGGGGAACACAACTCATTTTCTGTATCACAGCTGGTCTCATTGGGTCAACAGAGCTTGTTTTTGAAGTGGTATGAACTCTGCTCTTGCCACTGACAGATACGCTGAGTCAGAATGATATTTAGGCATTTTACTGAGAGCGGTATTTGTGATGTGTGTCTTTTTTTCTTCACCTTCCTTCATTTTTTCCTTCTCTGCCTCCTTTGGTCCAGCTGTTGGAGAGGAAGAACTTGCTATGACTGCCTATGAGACACAGAAATATCTAGTCTTCTCTGTGGGAATGAGTACAATGGGAATTTCTCTCATTTGTCTCTCTGTAGCTGCCTGAGCTCATTCACATGGTATGATCTGGCTTTGATAAAAATCACAGTTTAGAAAACATTTGTTAATGCTTCTGGTAAAATATTCAAAGAGACACATTTAATGTGAAAAATAATTCCCTTTTCCTGTGTCAACAGTTTCAGTGAAAATAAATCTCTCAAAAAGCCATTTTTGTGAAAACCTTTATCCTCTTACAAGTGTTTCATCAGCGCTCAGCACTTTCCCTGAAATCAAACAAGAAGGATGCTTTGGTTTGCACCTCCTAACAGTGTGGTGAAGGATAACTGTCGCATGCTTGCCTCCCTGAAGTCAATAGGGCTACTGATGTCAGTAGGACCTAGCTCTAAACAATCCACTTCATAGGAATAAATGGTGCTGTGCCATTAATTTTGCATGCTGACATCTATGGGAGCAAATTCCCTGTGTGGCCAGCGGTTGACTTTGGGCACCACCAGCCCAAAGGCAGAGGCCAGTCCTCATTGGTTCCTGCACCAGCTGTGATTTAGCTCTTCTGAATCAAAACCCCATGTCTGCCATGGCCTTGGCACACAAAAACTATGGAGGGGCCAGAGATTATGTGCTGGCTTGAAATCTCACAGGTGAGCAAGCCTTTCAACAGGGAAGTGGCACTTTTTTTTTTTTAACCAGAGCCATGTTTTTTAGCAGTCTGATGGTTCCTGCATGTCAGTATTGCCCTTTATTGTTCCTTGGGTCACATGTCTACCCCTGCTGGTGCAAAAGAGAGTGAGAAGACTGTATCTCACCTCCAGAGCATGGGCATGGAGCTGTGGGTCCTCAAAAGGCAGTAAAAAGTCACCTCCTCCTTCTTCATCTCACTCAACCAGAGGAGGTTAGGTTGGTCTACAACCCAGCAGAGGATCAGTCCCTTGTGAAGACCCAGATGTCAGGTTAAGGACAAATCCATGCTGCTGCTGGAGTGGGTTTATTTTCTCATTTCAGCCTCTCTGTACAGAGTCAGGGTTTGTGAAAAAAGGAAAGAGAGAAGAAACTGAAAAATTCAGCCCTCTACCAGGTGCTGCTTAAGGGCTCCTCGGAGACCCAGATGATCCCTGCAGCTCCTCACAGTGTGCAAAGAGCACTGCTGGCAACCACCTAATGAAGCTGGCAGGAGCTTAGAGTTAAAATGCAGCTGTGCTCATGTGACATTTTCATGTTAAGGAAATAAGGCTTCCTTAGCCACCTGAAGGCCAGAGATACATTTGACTTACATGTGTATTTTATGCTAGAAGAGATCACATTTTTAACTTGTAGGTTGATCAGAGAACGTTTTTATTTCAAACTCAATCTTATAGAGAGTTTTCAGAATTTAGAATAGTTTCCCAGTGCTTTCCTTGCTGATTTTTTTTTCATTATCATATTCTACTTTTAAAGTGTGGTTTTGCTATTGAGTAAATAAGCATATTGATACATTTCAAAACAAAAAAAATAATGTGAGTTTCCTCAGAGCATGCTTTTGTACAAAATTGGAATTATTTGACATTTATTTTTTTATTCTCACCATGTGGTGTGTGCCTAGGGCTTTGGATATCACACTGCACCCTTATCTGTTGCAGAACAGAGAACAGATGATTTCCACTTTGCTCAGAGAAGATGGAAAATTTTTGAAGCACATCCAATTCTCATCTTCCTTCCCCTCTTTTCCTTCCAAAAATGCACAAATAAATACATAAATGTATGTCAAGTGATAAGAAATCTGCACAGGTGCAGAGCTGAAGGACAGAACCAACCCCTCACACAGCATTCTGAACATGCATCAAGTAAAACCAGTCCCATGATTTAGTCATTGGTACTAAGCTATCCAGCTATGCCCTGACTCAAAATACAACTGAAACGGAATAAAACTGCTTTCCTTCTCTGGCAGGATGGCACATGTTTCTTCAGATCCCTGCTGAAGGCAGGAGATGCATCTCCTCCATCACCTCAGTAGATGGCATCTCCCTCTGTCCCTCAGAGCTAGATACAGTTAATTATGCAGATTTCCCAGGCTTTCCCAGGTTGCTTTACTACACATGGTCCTTTCTCATGGAAAGGTCAGATTTTTCACTACAAGTTTTTGCTTTTGCTTTTTTTTCTTCTGTCCTTGTGTCCGTACCTTTTCTGTCATGAAGTGAATGCAAGCTTACGTGCAGAATAGAAGGGTACTCACATACTGGACACTTTAAGAGCAGGTTAGACATGAACACTTAAGTTAGGAATGCGTTCAGTTTCTGTAGCTGACTCTGCCGTGCAGCAGGGGAAAAGACCTGGTAACCTCCATGGTCTTTTTGTGAGGCCCCAAAGCATAAATGCTATGCTTCTGTGTTGCACGTCTCCATCCAAATTCATATTTATTTCTCCTGAGCACAGCAGTGTCTGCAATCAGTAATAGCCCTCCTTCAGGATGGGCTGGCTGCATGTTTAGTCTCTAGACCATAGCCAAAGAAAACATCATTAGGCAAAGCAGACATTTGACATTCTCTTCTGTCTTGCAGAGAGAAAATTCATTCCCTTAGCCTCACTGAAGCTGCTGATCTTTGGTCTCTGCTGTCACCCACTGCACACAGCCTTCTGTCTGCTGACAGGTGACTGCAAACTCGGGAACATTTTAAAACTCTAAGTCAACAGAAAATGATGTAGAAAGAGGTATGTCCTTGTGCCATGGAGTCATTCTCAGGTCCTAAACCAAGTGTTTGTCTCCCCAGCCACTGCCACAGCTGGAAACATGAGCTATTATGCATTCTTAATATATGAGTCTGTGTCAGGACTCCAATTTTCAGCAATGCAGTATCACTGATGGAAAGGAAGAAAAGAAGGGGGAGGGAGGGCTCTAGCTGACCACATGGGTGTGGGGTGTATGGTTTGGAATGTTTGCTACATTTCATACCTAGGAAAACTGAGGCTCAGAGAGGTGACATGGTTTGTGGAAGGACACCAGCAGCCTACTGATGGAGCATTTCAGAAATCACAAATCTGTATGTGTGTGGAAACTGCTCCAAAAACCTGCATTCCTCTGATCTCTGTCCTTAGACATGTGTGTTGTCACTTCCAACCCCACATCCTCCAGACATATATCCACAAATTACAAAGGCCCTTCCCATTACAAGTAGAGTATACTTAGGGTCTCCCTCTTGCCCCTGAAAAAAAAGACATGGGGCACTTTGCAGAAATCTGGTATCAGTTTCCATACTGATGGTCAGTGATGCTTGAGACTTCACTTCCCCTTTTCTGCAAGAGCAGGGATACAAAGCACCTCTCTTCAGTCCCACACCTAACAAAAACGTCTTTCCTCCATGCTTTCCTACCAGCTGTGCTGGTCTGAATTTTTGGAAACCATGGACCTGCTTCCTACTAAATGGGTAAGAGCAGCCTGCCCCACTGACTTCCATTTCTTTCCCTGGTACCTAAGGTGATGAGAGTCAAGGGCAGGGAAGGCAGCCAGACATGCAGCTCTTCAAAGAAAACTCACAGCCCTAGCATGTTTTTCTCTTCTTTTCTTTGTTTCATGCAATATCCATCCCTGCACGTACTCAACATTTGCTGGCTGGTGACATGTTTGCTTACAAGGTGCATGCTACACTGTGCCCTCTGCTCACTGTACTCCTGACCCTCCTCTTCCCACAGCCTATTTCAGTGGCATGACAGCAGGCACTTTTGCTAAGGGTGAAACCAACTGAATGACAAGGCATGCTGTCCAGATCCTGCACAGCTCTCACAGCTATTTTCTTGCCATTGCTGTGCTGTGGATCCTTTCAGAGGCAGAGATGGACACAGGCTGTGTGAGGGTGGGAGGAAAAGGGAGGAAATGGACACAGGGACTGGAGGGCAGGGAAGAGGGTGGCAGCAGAGCAGGACAAGGTAGCCAATTTTCCTCTCAATGTGCTTCCATGCACTGCTGACCCCTTTATGTCTGGACTGCAGGTTGCTGCTCCAGTCACCTGCTCAGCCACTCTGCAAGCAACAAATTGCTGGCTTCAAAGAGACCATCCTGGTGCTGCCTTCCCTGATGAAGCTGCAGGCCTATGCTCAAACTTTACTCTTCCTTACTGTTCAGCTGGAAAACAATTCAATCAAATCTGCATATAGGATCAATTGCATTTGGAAGTCACTCAAATGTCTGTCCTTGTTTCTAAGCACCTATTATTGCACTCAGATGGTTTGACTGATGATGTGATTACTGTCCATACCAAACAGTCACAGAGTCATAAAATACTTGGCCAGCCACCTGTCTCAACCATCCAACCTTTCCAAAGACTAAGCCAGCACTTCATTGCAATACAAAACCACGACAGGTATGTCATGCATTTCAGTCATCTCTGGAATGCACGGAACACAGACAAAGATTGCTAAATATGCAGGTAGAGCAAATCATTATCAAAACAGATAAACAGAGCTGTGATGGGAAACTCCTTTAAATCAATTACAGATTATAAGGTATCAGTTATTTAAATAAACAGAAAGTAATAAGTATATATGTGTACATTTATGTAAATAATACATATAAACATGCATATGTACACATCTGTACATGTCACAGTTTTATTTATGTATTTTCTGTCTGCCATCCCTCAAACTGTATTTGAAAGACAAAAATACAACAGTAGGGGTGTGTGGACATTGTGCATGGCACAGTATTTTGAAACCCAATTTTTGAAGGAATTTGAAAAGAGCAAAGAAGGAGAAAACAAGAACAGTGTTCATCATGGCTCAGCAGAAGGAGGTGTAGAGCACCAGAGGCTTGTTACAGAGCACATGTGTGCCCCAGCTCTGGTGTCGTCCCACAAGGTTGGGAAAGGTGCTAGGAGGTCAAGGTTTGAATAGCTTTAGAAATCTGGTCTTGTTTGCTCTCTCCTGAAATTGCTTACATTTCAAGTCTCTAACTTTAGATCCAGCATGCTGGAGACATTCCAAAATGGGGAAATAAATAGTCATAAAGCACCATAAAAAAGCCAGTTACTCAAGGTAGGGCATGGTTAATTACAGATACCAGTGTCAGAGGAGATAAGACAGTCCCTCACACTGGCTTCTGTTAGTCTAGGAAGAATGTTCGGCTGGAGTTATTCAGTCTCTTTGAGCAGATGGGCAAAATCTGTCCATCTCAATGCCTCTGTATGAGAAAGGTGATTTTATGGGTTTTACAGTGTTTAATCACATGGATTAAACACCCTTGCAGTTTCTCTCTGAGGCCTTAGTGCAAAAAGAATGTTAAATATGTGGAGTGTAACAAAGTAATGTTAATCACTTACCTAATGACAGTTATTATGAGGATTAAATAATAATTTTCTGTAAATTGGCTATAGATACTAATTATTGTTAATCAGCATCATTCTTAATACTGTAGTTCACTGTGAAAGCTCTTGCAGGCTTTGTACTTTATAGAAAGATATTCAGCATTGCTTTCAATAATACTATTGCTCTACTCACATTAATATATAGTTTCCTTTTGTTTTATGGGCATGGCAGCTTTACATGTAAATGTAGGAATGGTTGAATACCATACACCACCTCACTAATAGTGGGATTCATTAACAGTGGATCTAATCTATCTTCAAATCTTGTTCAATATCTTTTTATTGGTTCATTACAGTAAAAATGTCATGGATTGTGTTTTTCTCTGGGGTGATTACAGAAGTTGCAGTGGTTAAAGGCTCTACCTCAGTGATAATCCACAACATAAAATAATAATTTGGCCCTGAACAAACATTGCAGGACCTGGCAGAAATCACTGCAGACTGTTGGTTGAATTTTCATGTCCTAATGACATTCTAGTATCAGACTCATTGGGAAGGACACCAATTTACTGCATTATCCACTCCAACTCCAGAGTGAGAACAGCTCATCTGAACACTGTGAGCAACTTGTCCCAGTGAGAGCAAAACCTCTGCTGGGCTGCACAGGCTGCTGGAAGAGTTCTGTTCCCTGCTTCAGGTGGAGCAGCTGAGCTCACCACACCTTGTGAAGGACAGGGACCATGCCTGATATCCACCACCCCTGAAACTCCAGCTTTGCAGATGTACATGGAGGTGAATGGGAGGGGTGAGGATGAAAAAGACCACCGGATGTTTTTGGACCCCACAAAGAAATGCAGCCTCTTGCTCAGCAAGTCTTTTTGGGGTGCCTGAAGACACTAGGAAGGAGCAGGAGAAGTAGAGACAGCCCAAGGCTGGCGGTAGAATCCACAGTGAACACATGCTCCCTCCAACTTCAGTTAATCTACTGTGTTGGTGGCTGTCTTCGCAGGCCACATAGTTGATTCATGAAGGACAATTGAGGTGTGTGGTAAACCACTCCTGGAAGCACTAGTTTCCTCTCCTCCCCATCAGCTACACCACTTCTGTCTCCCCAGTGACAGGCTGGAAATCTCTGGCCTTTTCTCTGTCTTTCTTGACTAGGGGGAAGAAGCAGCTAATATGCAGATTTCTTTGAGCATGTATTAGATTTTTTCCTGAAGTTTGGGAATTTGCATTTCCTCATATCTAACATCAGAAACTAAAATCTTCTCAACGTTGCTGGCACATTGCACAGACAGGTGATACCCAGGAGGCCATGCAGAGCACACAAACAGCACACCTCAGAGGGCTAAAGACAGGCCAGACCCAAATCCTTACAAAACATGGAAGTTTATATACTACATAGTTCAGGGCTCACATACTGAACAGATATTCATAACACAGCACTTCAAAGCACGCCTCCAAGCATACTGCACTGGTGTTATTTCTGCACACAACCATGTACACACAATGCATGCCCAGTGAAATATCCTGCTCCTGGTTACTTCTGATGCATTTTCATTTGCTGATCTGCAGTGCATGTGTCTAACAGCTTGGTGTAGGTACCCACACCTAGACTCTGGAGCAGGAGTGTTAACAGTTTCCAAGAAAGCACACGGATCATTTGCCTCCCTTTATGCACGGAAGCAGCACTAAGGCATCCTTTGAGTTCGCTCCTCACAGCCTCCTGAGAGGAAGCTAAACTCAGGAGAGAAGAAAATCCCAAATAAAAAAAAAAGAGAGCTGGTACCTCCACCTTGCAAACCAGTTTCTGACAGAGGAGAGGAGAAGCAACAAGCATCGTCTCACCCCAACAATCACCTGTGCATGGTCTCAGGAGGAAATGCCCATCCCAACAGTTGTTTGAGTATGGATACTTTCTGTTTCTGTGGCTGCCATGCCTCTTCCCCGGCATGTTTCCATGGCAACCAATCCACCAGGATTGATCCAGGACCTGCCTGCTCTGCTTTGGTCCTATAGATGCTGGCTGTAGGCTCTCTGGCCCTGAGACATCCATCTCCTCCCATGTTTTTGTTTGTGGAGGAGGAGCAGGTGGCATGAGTCTGGGTTGGGCAGGCAGCCTGGTATCTCATCCTGGCGACCACACACAGGTAGCTTTGCTCTGGTGAGGGGTTATTTCAGAGAAGCATCCCCATGAAGCACAGAGCTCTTCTCTCAAAGGCCCAGCATTCCCCGGGCTCCCCACTTTGGGCTCTCCTCTGCAAACCAGCGGGGTGTGAGACTCGGGATGCAAATCAGGAATGGCAGCAAGTCACGCCAAGAGGACAAGAGCAAGGGAAAAAGTGTGAGGAGAGTGTGGGACTTAGGGCAGCAAGCTATCCACAGAGGCAGTGGAGACCCTAGCCGAAGAAAAGGGAGGAGCCATAGAAAGAAACAGTACCAATAACCAAGCAAATGTTTTCTGAAGAACCCCTGCATGGGGTGGAGGACACAGGCAGGTACATGAGCAGAAGAGGGATTAATAGGCAAGTGAGGGGATGAGCTGTGCATTTCCCGAGCAGGTAGCTAGTCTGCTGTTTCAGCACCACCCCATCAGCAAGTGGTGGTTGCCCATTGAGAAGGGAGTTTCATTGTCATAAGTCTCACAGCAGATCAGTGTGCCTCCAGCACAAACCTGGCCCCACAGCACCACCTCCACAGCAGCATAGAAAACAGGGAGGAATTATGGCTTAATGGTGAAAGCACTAGGCAGGTGAGCAAAGTGCCTCTTCTGCTGTTGGCCCCTTTGGTAAGCAAGTTGCACAGACTGCCTGTGATTCAGTCTCCATATACCAGAGCAGAAACAACAGCCCATCTTTATTTCCCAGGGACACAGAAAAAAGTGCATCTTGTAATCTGGAATACACATCACCCTGCAGTAACAAGTTTTGTCCACATACAGACCTTTTCATATGAATCCTCAGTGCAGCCAAGAAACCTTTTGCATTCTCGGCATTCACAGCTTGTGAACGTCGAGGGAAGCATTTATTTCGACAGCTGAGGACCCTCTTTCTGCTGCTGGCTGGTGTGACAGTCTCTGGAAATGTAGTACACAAGCAGTACACAGACAGGAGGAAAAGGTGTCTGTAGCATAGCATGTACAACCAGGCTATGGAAGTCATTGCCACTGGGCGTCACTGTGACCAATGAGTTCAGCAAAACTGAAGCAGTAAGCATTTTCTTATGTGCACAACAGAAGTATACAGACTGGAGAACTGTGGTCTTGTTAGCTTCTGTTTTGGGTGTCAAGTAAAGTGTTCATGGGCTTGCTTGTGGCAAAATTATCCCATACCTGCATTCTCACACGCTCCCTGCTGTGTCCAGAGTGCTGTGGTCAGCAGCAGAAGCATGTTCCTGATGGACCACTGCTCCTGAAACTAGTGTCTGCTTCAGGTATGTCTCCATTGTTCTATATCCATTTTTGAAAATAGTCAGGATCAGGGAGGTCTAAGTGACCTCTTCTATATGCTGCTCCCTTTTCTTCCCCATCCTAGGAAGAGGGACAGGGCCCATGTGTTAGTTATTGTCATCGTAATCAGGGCATCTACAATTTACCATATTATTTTTGAAGGACAGACTTTTGCAGGGTTCAAGGATCCTGAAATCTGTGAGAATGCTGTCCAAGACTGATTAAACCTTCTCAGATTCACTCAGGAGAAAAGCAATGAAACCATGATCCAAAGAAAGGGAGCATGTGGCAAAGGCATTGTGTTAGCAGCAGTGCTATGGCAAGACAGTTTTCTTTCAGTGCTGGGATTAAATATGCAGCTAGGCTGCTGTACCTGTGAAAAATGCCACCTTTTCAAGCACTGCTCTTGTCCTTTCTTCTCTTGGTGGATCCACCTGTGGCTTCTGCATTGCCACTTGCAGGTGAGAACCGGTCATATACAATGTAATCCATTTCACGCACAGAAGTACCTACTACAAGGGTCTTGCTCAGCTACTGCCAACCATGCCCCTTCCTATTTGTGGATTATCACTCTTCCTCCCATGCCTTCTTTTCATCCTTAAAACTTCTGAGCCTGTCCCATTGCCTCCCTTCCATGCCAAGGGCTAGCCCTGGACCTTGCTGGAGGACGACTTTGCATATGAGGAGTAAGCTACCCTGATATGCCTCTCTTTTTTTCATCACTGGTGTAACACACTCCATTTCCACCTAACAATGGTAGTTGTTACACCAAACCAAGACCACCACTAAAATAAAAACATACCACCTGCATTTCTGTGGGCATTGAAAGTGTCACAGCTCCCCACTGCTCAGTGGATCTCAGAGGAGTTCTGCATCCTGATACACAAATTTCTCTTCCCTCAGTAATCAAGAAAATGTTTTCAGTGTCAAAGCCCCTTGTGCCAGGTAGGCTTGCTGCAGTTTTTGTGAGATGAAGCAAGAGGAAAGCTAAGTCTGAGCACCCAGCTGAGACAGCAGTCAATGAATTGAGAGAGGGAGAAAAGTAGTATTTTGCTTTTTGATTCCTCATCCCAGATAAACCTTGCTTCTTTTTTGAGCAACAGAGAGCAACCTGGAGTAGGGGTGCAGCCCACCATCATTTCTGCCTGGCCCATTCCCAGGACATGCAGCTCTGCAGCTAAGGCAGCTGTGCTGTCCTTATAGCCAAGGTGTGGGAGAGGAATGCAGTGTCCTATAAGTGACTGCGGAGGAATAAGGACAATGAAAGACAGCAGCCATTTTGGTGAAATTAAGTTACTTGTTTTCAGGGCCCATACTTAAGTAATGGTAAGACTGCACACAATGTTGTAAATCTCTCCTTGAGCATATGCATATGGAAAGTATTGTGGGATAAATTAACTTCATAAATTACGGTTTCTCTGTTTTCACTAAGTCCTCCCTTCTCTTGATGATTAATACTTCACTTCTACCTCATTTCATAGGTTTTCTGCTTTGCCGTATGGGAGACATGACAGCAATGAATCCCAAAGGACTCACATTTTTCTGTGAAAGGACTTTTGGGCTTCCCAGGTATCATCAAGAACAGAGAGAAAACAAAGAGCTGTGCTCAGACAGAAACAGATGGCTGTACTGTAAATGAAATAGCACGTGGTAATGCATTTTCAGAGCTGAGACCTGTGATTTGCTCCTTGCTTCTGAGCCAGAATGGGTGATGCAGTGAGTTGGGCAAGAGTGTTGTGCTCCCAGGAGTGACCTCAGCACTTGATGATGAACCCAGCTGGGGATTGGGAAGGGTCAGCAGATGCACTTTTCTCATTTGAGATGAGGTGCAGCTCTTAAGTGCATTGCCTTCAGGCCACCCACAAGGTCTCCAGTTTCCATTTCACTGCTGCACTCTCTGGTTTTGCTCCTCAATTTTCCCATCCCCTGTGTTGGGGTGTTCATCACGCATACCCTTGCAGCAGCTTCAAGTCCTCTGAAGGGCATTGTCCTTATCTGCTTTGACAAGGAGTCTTTATTGTGATTTGTGCTACACCAGGACTTACAGCAACTCAGTATCTTCCTTCTAGAGCTGGTCAGAAAGCAGATTTCATGTCCTGTGAGAAAATGTCAATATTCAAATGTTTTATTGTAAAGGAGGTAGAAAACAGCAAATTTTTTTTTTTTTTTTTTTCTTTAATGATGTCCCAGGGAGAGTTGCTCAGCTTTGATCCTTCTCTTTCCTCTTTTTTTTTGCTTCACCATTAAATAAGGTAAATATCACATTGAATAATACAATAAAATTCTCAGTAATAAATTCAACTTTGTGTCCAGGGAGTATACAGGCATATTTGATGTACTTTCAATAGTAAAGCAGATGCAAGTGGAGAAGAATATATTCCTGTGTTGATGAAGTGCTGTCCCCTTGAAAAAAAAAAATAAATAAAATTTCAGACACCTGTGCTCTAACCCTTTCTAGCATCACTTTGGCAGTTAAGGTAAGCTCCAGTTTGTGTAGGAGCTGTCTAGCTGCTGA
Source organism: Megaceryle torquata (assembly GCA_024611175.1). Lineage (NCBI taxonomy): Eukaryota > Metazoa > Chordata > Aves > Coraciiformes > Cerylidae > Megaceryle > Megaceryle torquata. Next base: position 18,531 of record JANIJG010026069.1, read on the forward strand.
GCTGGGGCAGGATATGAGGAGAATGTTGAGTCTACCTTAGTTTAATGAAATCACTTTATCTTCCTGACCAAGATGAAGGCTCAGCCCTTCTCCTGTCAGAATCAGAAGACAGGATTGGGGGGAGAGGGAAGATGGAGTGTGGGATTTTCCCACTGCAGTCCCAGGAGGAGCATATTTCTGTAGCCAGGGTAAGATACAGACAGAATCCGTCTGAAGACGAATACATTTTTGAGGTTTTCCGCCCTCAACAGTTTCATATTTTCCATGCAGAGAGACAGAGTTTCCCTTTTGAGGTCTGTGGGTCTCTGAAGTGGCTCTTTAAGTTTAAAATAGATATAAGGCAGAATGAAAAAGAGGCGACTTACACTGTTTCCTTTAATAAGACAAATAGTACAGATTCTTTTTAATAACCAATGCCAGTCTTGACCAGTTCTGCCACGTAAGAGTTTTCTCTATTACCTTTCAATACCATGTTATTCTGCACTCTTGTGTGTATTTCTGACTGGCTTGTAGTCTTGTGAAAGAGCCTCTTGCTTGGCATATGTATAATAACAGTGGGCAGAGCTGCTTCTTCCAGAACATGGCTTTTTTCTGAATGTTACATATGATTTAGCACAACTATACCTAGCTCACCTATTGCTCCTATCAGGTGGCATTGTTTTCACAGCAGTCACTGTATTATCTGTAGTAGCAGAAATGAGTGTCACTTCTTTTTCTTTCAGTTCACCCTGAATTTAATTTAGTTTATTGATCGGGCTCCAGAGCCTCAAATAGCCGCCCTGAAAGTAAAGAATGTGTCATACAAAATTACTACTTTTGGCCTCAAATTTTACACACTTGAGGTCTAAAACCACCTGATTCTTAGCCCAAATAGATTTTTTTCATTTTTCACCTGAAAGGTCTGAACAGCCTGTTTGAATCAAACACAACATTTCTGCTTCATGTAGAAGCCTTTGTCCCTTCAGCTGTGTCACAGTTTAGACCCAGCCCAGCCCTGAGCTCCATGTGGTTGCTCACTCACAACCACCACCCCCTGTGTCCACCGCACTGCCACAGTGGGATAGGAAGAATACAGAGAAAAAGGCAAAACCCCTTGGGCTGAGATAAGGAGAATTTAATAGAACAACACAAAAGGAGAAGAAACAAAAGTAATAACATTAGAAGTAATAAAACAATATATAAATGAGTGATATAAAACACACCGACTGCCCAGCCCTTCACTGACTGCCCCTCCTAAGAGACCAAGTGCCATGCCTGGCCCACCTCCCGGGCCTTTATATACCTGGGATATTTGATACCATACTGACAGCATGCCACTGGCTGCTTCAATTGTCTATCCTGACTGTGGCCCCCTCGCAGCTTCTGGTGAAAATTAACCCTATCCTAGCCAAACCCAGGAAAAGCTACCATGGACACATTCAGCTTTTCATCAGGAGCCTTGAAAACAAAGGTTTTCTAATGTAACTCAAGTTGCTAATTTTTAGTTTCCTTCTCTCGTTGCATTAAGCCATAGCTATGTGCTTGATACAAACTGTATGGTTCCCTCGAGATGTGTCTTTTCTTGTCTCTTTCACCCAGGATGCCTTTTACTGGGATTGGTCTTATAAACTATGTGGCAAACTGTACCTTCAATTGTTTTTTTTAATACGTTTATGACAAAGGGTTGATGAAGAGGCTACATCATGTTCTTTCTTCACTTAAGTGGCAATCTGTTGAAAGTTAAGGGCAAATCTAAACAATGCAGAATAAAGGGTTTTAATCATACTTCTTAACTGTTTACTTTGTATCTGCTGGTGTTACTCTCTATTGCTTCCAGTGGACAACAAGCATCTGGGTGAAAAGAAGCATTTGTTGACTATTTAAACTGCCACTTTCTTCAAGTAAGCTGTAAAATCTCATCACAAGTATGCCTGAGATTTATAGGAATCTTTCAGCAAAGCCTTAGATAATTCCTACTTAATATGGTTTAAGAAAAAATAAAGCAAGAAAAAATAGGGGGTTTGGTTGCCTTT
>JANIJG010026070.1:0-10772 GCA_024611175.1 Megaceryle torquata
AAAAGAATACCAATAAGGAAAAAGGGAAAAAAAAAAAAAAAAAAAAAAAAAAAAAAAAAAAAAGAAAAAAAAAAAAAAAAAAAAAAGTAATAAGATTATGTGACTAAAAAAAATACACAGATAAATACTATGGTGACATAAACTATTTTCTTCAAATTGAATCATTAAAAGCTCTTTCTACAGGCAACCAAACAATATTCTGACCCAAACAAACATTTAGAGAAAAACATATATACCATATACTCATAAAAGACAACACAAACACTTTATTTTGTTTTGTTGCATCACAAAAGGAGCACCAAAATATAACTGGGGGGGAGGGCAATCCAAAACACAGACACATGGTCTATATTTTAGTCACAGCAGCTTTTACATGACATCTCTTGCAAGCCAGGTTGTCTGGCTTTTAAATTTTTTTAAATGATGATGCCTAAGGCATTGCTCAAATATGACTTTCTCTTGGACTACTCTGTGTTTGGTGCATTCCTGTCAATAAGATGCAATAACCAGAAAGCTGATGATGAGTACTGCCAACACATTTCTTTCATGGGAGAGAGCTGAAATTGCTCATTGCAGGTGTAAATGCACAATTCCCTAAAGTAGCTACATGGCTAGTAGCAATTTGAAGTACTTTACCTATACCCAGCTTAGTAAATGCTTCTTACTACCTCACTTTGAAGGAATTGAGCTAATCCTAGAAAGACATCAGAGTTTTTTTTTTTTTTCTTTTAATATGCTTCCCTAGCCAGCTAGAGAAAATGCTTACAGTGGGCAAGAATCTTCAAGATTTTTTTTTTCTTAAAGAAAATACAACTCTAATCTCACCGGAACACCAAGTCAAACAAAATGCCTCATAAAAATGCAGAACACATCCAATAAGACAGATGACACAAAGTGTAGAAAGAAGTTCTGCCTACATTTTTCCAGTCCTGATCTCAATCTAGCAACTTTCAGTGGTTTTCATTGGCTGCAGAAAAAAAAATGTACACACTTCACTTGAGGTCTTCACCCCAGGAAAATTCTCTTGACCAATGTCAAGAGACAACTCATCTGTTCTCTCTTTAGGGATCACCCTGGGTGTTTTCTATCATTCCTCTCTTTCAGAGTACTGTACAGTAAAATCTCCTCACCCAAGCCTACTTTGCCCTGTTGAGTGGCTCTCTGGGATGCTGCTCCCTGGAATGATGGGATTTGTCTTGACCCATTCTGGAAAGGCAAACAGGCAAAGTTGCCTTTCTGGCCACCCAGAGAAATTTCTTTGACTATGCATGAAATTCATATCCAGAAAGAAAATATAGCAGATGCCATTTATCATACTGTTGCAGTAAAGAATTTATTTAATTCCTTCTTGCTGTTTGCTTTGTTGTTGGGTTTTTTTGTTTGGTTTGGGGTTTTTTTTTTGGGGGGGTGGTGGTGGGAAGAACTCTCAGATTCCCTTTAATTCCATTTAGTCTCCATTTGGTTATTTTTTTAGCTTCTTTTGCCCATTTTGGATTTCCCCAAGCATTTTGCCTGAATTGCTTATCTATTTTGCTTCAGCAGAACTTGTTTCCAGTTCTGTTTTTTTTTAAAAAAGTCAAATCAGTGACTGTTTTCTTATCCTTTCTGTGAGCTATATAGGTAGAAAAAAATCACAAAATATAAACTGTTTCCATTCAGTAAAGAAACTGATGGTAGAATCAGTCACATTTTTTCTGATACAGGATGTACCAAGTCTTCCCCCTAGAGTTGGAAGGTGGGAATTATTAGCATGCAATTTAAGTACTCCCTCTAGCTTTTCCTCAATGGCAGATAACATTATCAGGAGTTTTATGCCATGCTTTGTTACTTCCTTCTTTTATGCTCTTGGGGATTTTCCCTCTCTTAAGGGTGAAATTCAGCAACAGATACAAGCCAGTTGCTGCTCCAGGAGGTGGCTGTAGACATTCAGCCCTTCTCCTTGGCTTCTGTATGCATATTCAAATGTGCATGTGCCTCTTTTGCCATGTCTCTGGTTCTTCCTGGAAGCCCCCTCCTCGGTGAATTCAGCCTCTAAAAGCTGAAAACGACTCTCTTCATTATCATGTGAATTTTGTTTATCATACTTATTGAGTGCTAAAGTGTATTCAGAGGGGGACTACAGGGATGGATGTAGGAGGAATAGAACCATCCCACTTTGATGGTGTTTGGATAGTACTTTAGCCATTTAGTTGATCTGATTCTGTGCAGCTTTTAACTAGAACAATATTCACAAACTCCATACCTACTTTATTTACATTTCTGTGAGATAAACTCACATCCTGTCCATTCTGGGTGCTGTCATGCACATATGTTTGAGCTGTGGCCTATTTCTGGTTTATTATGGGGATGTAACTATGCAGAGTCTTAGAAGGCCCTTAAAATTAAAACTCTTTTGAATAAAGCGCAAAGGTTTCACTCACATATCTCATTCAGTGCATGTTAACATATCCAAAATTTGCTGTGCACCAATTGATGAAGCGAATAATAGACATGTGTTAGAAATTTTTGTTGTTATCAGCTCACCACCACCACCAAAGGCATTAAACAGATTAAAAGAGTACCCCCAAAAAAGCATGGAAATAAATATACAATGCTAAAACATGGCTAACACCAAAGACACAAGCTGGTATTTAGTAGCAGTATAAAGGATGATTTGCACAATTCTCTACTTGGCCACAATATGAGATATAGTGCCTCCCCTGTCAGCTTCCACTGGGAATATTTTATCTCTGACCATGCTTTATAACCTATTTTTGTTTTGGATGTGGTCCTTTGTCTTTTATTCATTTTTGGACCATATTACTCCCCTCCTTGTTGTTATTTTTTTTGAATGCTATTGTTTTTCTTCTTCTGCCAGCTTTAGCTGTTGCTTGATGCTAAAATTTCAGTGTTTGGTTCTTTCTATTTAGCAACAAATACAACATTTAGTTAATGTGTTTGTGCCAGAGATAGGTGAAGAAAGCTTGCTGCATGCTGCATTTTTGTTCCCTGAACTCCTGACAAATCGAGGGCTCATCTGTGTGTTTTTGAGCTGTGTGGTGTTATGCCATTATGTATAAAACAATACAGAAATAGAATTTTGGCACTGTATTTCATCCATTGCTTATATTATGTTTGGTTCTTTTAATATTCTTACTGATTTGCCTTGTCATGAACAGGATAACACTATAAAAATAAAGTAGATCTCAATAGCTAGAAAGCCAACATTTATCTTGGGTATTTGTTGTTTCTGTTTTACATTCTGTATTTTGTTTTCCTCATTTTTTTCCTCTTTAAAGCAGGTAGAGTAGCTGGTCTTGTTGTTAGCACTGCTTTCTTCTCCTTTACTGGGTGCTATCTTTCATGACATAGATTTAGCAACTGAGGCACCCTGATAGGAATACAGTCAAAGACAGAATACAAATTCCCACCAGTTCCCTATACTCAGAGAGAAACAGGCATAATTAGAGAGTGATTCAACCCATCCATTTACAATTACTCGTGTCCTGAAAGATATTTATTTCTCTTAATTGGATATTCAGAGAGATTTCAACAGTTACACTCTCAATTAGGTAATTTTTTTAAAGTTAAGCATTTAAGCATCGTTAGAGACAACAATGCATCTTTGTTTGTTCCTCTGCTAATCAAAGTAAAACTCTTGGTTTACAATTATTTGTCCAAATCCTGTTCAATGATGGCCTGTTCTGTAAAGAAAGTAACTTCTTCACTGTTTCTTAAAAGAAAAATCATTCTCAACCTATGGAAGATGACACTTCATAATAATCATGTAGGTAGTTTCTGTTCCATATCAGGAGCATGCCACTCCATTTTCCATTAATTAGTTTCTGTGATGTACAGAGTTTTAGCAATTCTGAATTTGTTTTCTCTTTTACAGATTGATTGATACTTACATGTTTCACAGAATATTTTGGCAGAATATTATCTGAGTAACATACTCAGCTCTTTGGAACACAATTCAAGTAGCACTAACTTGAAAATATTTCCATCTGTGGATTTCAAAGTATTTCCTAACTATTAGCTAATTATGTCTCTTTACACCTCCATGAAAAGCTATTCCCATTTTACATCTGAGGAACCTCAGGCCCAGATCATTACAAAAAACTTACAAAACATATTCAAGTATTCTGACTTTTAAAATATGTGACTTAGAAATAATGGATTTTTTCCCCTCCATTAAGCAACAAAACAGCAACTGATAGCAACTCAATGAAAATAAATTGAACTATTCCAATACATTTTATTTACTGTCTCTGTCTGATGTTAAAATAATTTGTATCTTATAATCTGGGTCTCACTAGAAACAGAACGCCTTGGCAAATGGTGTCTTAAAAAATATCTGAAGTTTTAACATTTTCCATCAGTCTTTCTAGGTAATCCTAATGATCTGTCATACATAATTACTCTATAAAAGTAAGAGTTGAGCACTAATCAATATCAGTAGACAGATGGAAGCCCAAATGGGAAAACAGGGGAAGAGGTTGCTGTCTGACCCACTGGGTTTGTTCTTTTCTTTAAATTAGAAGTATAATGTCAGAATGTTTGACTGATTTCTCTTCCTTTAAAATGTGCAAAAGGACATTATTCTGAAAGCTTTAACACTTTTTTTCCACATGGAGTTTTAGTAATATGATGAAAAGAGCACACTGGACGGGTGAAACTTTGATTTTTTTTCTGGTGCAAACTAAAGACATAATTGCTTTAATCTAAACTAAATTGGCTTTGCTGATGAGAAGGTCGTCCTTCCTTCACTCCAACTGTCTTCTTTGGGCTTACACAAGGATTCGGGCATCGAGACAGCTCTGAAAACTGACAGTGCTAGGGCCAACAACCAGCTCTGTCTATGTGGTGCTAGGTCTCTGCCAGCTTCCTGTTTTGGCAATGGTCTTGCAAACACTAGCACCAGAAAATGCAGAGTGGTGGAAATTGTGGTGCAGGCAGGGGTGGACTGACACCACTTTTGGAGGAGAAAGGATAACTGTCATTTTCTCATTAAGTATGCTAAAGAAGAAATCATTCACAATTCAGTTTAACACTTGCACAAAACACACTTTACATTTAAGATTCCTGAGTACACATATTTAGCATAAATTGAGCCATTTACTCCGGGTGGGGATAACTGTATGTCATCCTCAAGGCTCAGAAGCTGGTATCATTGGAAACAGCTCAGCTGTGAACATTGTTTCCCTAGACTTGAGATTTCATAAAGACTCTGGTCGAATTCCAAAGGAAAGTTAGTCTCCTTTTAAGTTCAGTGATGAGGTCAAATAAGCCTATGGCATATAAGAAAAGACCCTTTCCAACCTCGTATTGTAAAAAGCTGTCTATGATTTTAAGCAGTGGTTTGAATCCATGGATAAATATCAGTACAGGTCACAATCCTAGCAGCAGTCACCTTCTGAGGCATCTGCTTCTCAAAAGCAATGTGGAATTTTGCTAAATCCTGTGATTTAATCTGTATGCTAGTATTGCACATAATGTTCCAGCATACAGCTTTCTTTTTAAATGAGTCAAAGATGTTCTGTATTTTCTATAAACTGCAACAGGCCCCTAAATATGTATAGATAGTACATGAGATCTTTAAAAATATAGATAAAACATTGTGAATTTCAAGAATGATACATTCCCTGCTATATCAGAGGTGACACAAGAAAAAAAAAAAAAAAAAAGTAAATCTACAGGATGAAATTAACTGAAAGGTTTTTTTCAAAGGGGAAAAAAGGTAAGTTTCTCAGTGAGTAACTATGATAACTATGTAATAACTATACTAGCCCTGACATAAAAGATTAGATTCTTAAGGAATTGTTCACAGAACTAGTTTTTGCTCTGAATATGGAATGAAGAACCAATTCTGTAATGAATTGATTTTGTTCAACCTTCTGCAGCAAAGTAGTATCACTGTTGTTATCTTCCTTGCCCTTTACCTCATTTACTATTATTCAAGTGTTAAGTGAGTAGATACTGCTGTTTTACAGCATTTTACATTCAGATTTAGCACAGGTGGAAATGAGTTTAAAAGCTTCAAGGGAGGGGAGTATTATTTTCACAGCATCTAAGAGGCTGTCTTCATTAAAGAAATTTGCATATGGAAATATCTAACAAATTCTGTTGCCTTAGTGCAAACCCCAATTCGTAACAGTTAGTAAGCATGTATTACAAACTAGTAGTATTCCAAGAAAAATAGGCTGACTTTATTTATTATGGCAGATATTATAGCAACATTACAAAATAGCTCTTCCTAAATTTCAACTGTTGTAGCTTCATTACAGTCATAATACAAGTCCTTATATGTATAGTCCTTAGAGCAATTACAGGGTTTTTTTGACAACATATACAAAGGCAGACTAGCACTGTCTAAGCAGACATTGAGTGAGATTCACTTCACCTACATTTAGTCTCTAAAACTAGTCAACAGACAGAAACAGTCACTTTCATGTGAAAATTGTCCTAAATGCTTCATTTAGGATGAAATTATTTTTTCTATCATCCTGGTTTTTCACAGTAACAGTCAAAGAAGTCTGAGGTAGACAGTTTCAACAATGGATCACTAAGCAATCTAACTGAGCCAGATGAATCCCAACCATTACTCCCATGCAGCCATTTCTGATTGATAGTTATTTTTTAAATAATATATATTTTTATAATTATTGATTAACACTTTGCCACAATAATTCCATGATCTAATGTCTCTAAGCAATATAGATGCCAAAGACATTGGTAGCAAAGACAGTTTGATGCTCTTCTTACATGGCTCACTAATTCCAGAAACAGAGAATGGTGACAAAGTCTCGGTACTGATATGAAGAGCTTGAAACTTGCAAGTTATACTACAGGGCTGATCTAGCAGCTGGAGATCACCAAAGTGCAGCAGGTTACCAAATACCCCTTGGGCGATAAACAAATAAAGGCTGTATCATAAGAGCTGCACCATACCTGGGTATTTGTAGCACCCTAAACCCTGAAGAATTCAGTCTCTTGAGTCATCAGAGGAAGAAAAGAGACAGTGGGAAGAACAGGCATCAGGTAGATATATGTGTCTATTGTAGACCAGGGGTGGAAGCTTTCCTTTATCCTAGTCCTTTCTCCTCTCAAACTTGCTCTCTAATAACTCTGCACCATGAGAAATATCCTCCAGATGTATGCTGTGGCACAAAGACCATGTGTATGACATACTTGTACTACTACAACCTTGTAGGTTCATAAAAAGAGCTTCACTGGTCTGCCTTAAATGTGCATCTTTCTTCACCATCAAGGACAAGATTTTATTAAGGAGTACTTTGATGTTTACTTCCTACTAGCAGCAGCAAGAGCATAGCATTAACTGCTGGTGGCAAGTATAGTATCACTAGAGTTTTAAGGAGTTTAAGACATAGTACATGAAGCATATTCAGACTGCTGACCAACACCTTCTGCAGAAGATGCACCACTGCAGCAATGTTACACCCTGTCTCTTTCCATAACACATCAAGGATTTCACCAGAGAGCTCAGCCCCCATTTTGATTGGTGGTATTTTGTCTTGCTGGACATCACAAACAGGCTCCAGAAGTCAAATTACAGCACAGTGACTCGTTATATTCAATAGTTTCAGAAACTGCTAATTTTCAAATGGGAGCTTTCACATTCTAAGTAGCTAAGAGGGACCCTGCAGTTCCATCTTTTTCCCTTCTTCCTGCACTAACTCCACTGATTCACCAGTATTTTGTTCAGAGAAAGATGTATAGATATTTGAATGCTATTTATGCTTTATACCCTGAACAACTCAGCCTCTCCACTACTCTTTTAACCTTCAGGTTTTTATCTCAAAGAAACCAGCCATCAGGCTCCTCTACTGCATTCTTAACTCTCACATATCCACCTGAAGCTTTTTTTGTTTGTTTGTTTGGTACAGTGAAATCAGTTAGCATTTTTCCAAGTCTTTTCCTTCCTTAAGAAATCTTAAAATCTTCAGAGTCAACAGACAGGTCCTCTTCATCCTTCTGCCATCTCAAAGGAAATGCCCACAGCTTTTCTACTATCAGTATCCACCAATGCCTCTGTCTTGATCTGTGACTTTGCTTTTTATATTTACTAGCCTCAGGAGCCACCCATTCCTCCTAATCATATCCAAAAGGCAAATAATACCATCTCAACACTAGGTATTAGACACATACTTTTCAAGAGGGCACATGTACAGTGCTGAGAAATCTAGGTCTAAACCCAAACGATTTTCCTGAGGCAAAGTATATTACTAAGTTACATAAATTTGCAGACATGTTTCCATAAAACTGTCATTTCAGTCACCTTTCCCTGCCCCCTCCCAGTCTTTCTAATAGACATACATCACAGATAGTTGACCTCTCCAGCTGCAGAGCTTATTCTTCTTTCTCAGGAATCCATATTGGAAGTTTCAGAGGAAGATAAACAATGAATATACCTTCTGGGATAATTTACTGCTCTATCAGATTCTGCAGAAAAGAGTGAAAATTAAAATCTCCCAATAAAGTATTGGTAATTATTTTTCTTTTTATAGAGAAAAAAAATCAAACAAGCTCATGTATACAAAAAAGGATATCTCAAGTGGGTGAGTTGACTTTAAATAGTGTCTCTGTTCATGTATTTTTCAGTAGGTGAACATAGTATTTTCTAAAAGCATACATATAAATATATAAGCTCCAGATTTCTATATGCTGGTGAATTGCTATCATGAAACCCTTGATCTTCTATTTAACATTTTCAAGACAATACAGTCTATCTTTTTATTATAGCATTCTAGAACAGAAAAAGAATAGCCAAGATTAAAAAGTATGGACAAGTGTAAAACATCATACTACTATTTTTGATTGAGATGCCTGGAAACATGTCTATTTTAATGCCTTGCTTATATCAACCAGTGTAAGAAAGATACCACCTCCCCTGACAGATTAGTTCTTTCTAAATTCTTTAATCATCATAACTACAACAACATTGCTACCTCCAATATATTGTACATCATTTTCCATATCAGTATTAATCACATATTTGGTATAATATTTTTGCTATTTTGCACTGTAAGTAGTCATTAAACCAGAAAATTTAAGAAGCCCATAAGTAATTTTGAAGTCTTGATATGGAATGGTAAAAGCTCCATTTCTTACAATAATATATGTGAAAAATGTAGTATACTTGCAAAATACTTATACAGCTTACCTTGATATTAACGTCCATGTGACCACTGGTTATAAGTATTTAAATATTGTATGTACTATAACTGATGGTTTTATTTTACTCATTTATTTCTTCCAATTTTATACTTACTTTCTTCATTATTTATTGTGTTATATTTAGCAACTGTCAAAAAAAAAAAAATTAACAAAAAAAGAACGAGTAATTTCACTTTAAATACCTTCTAGAGACTGACAAATTCTATGTTTAAAAGCACTGCAAACAGAATGAGAATATTTCTTGCAATACATTGCCATCTAGAGGAAAAAATGTATGCTGCTGTAAAATAAATATGAGGCTTTAGGTGTTCTTTACAATTTCCATTTTACTGTGAAAAACATACATTGTGTTTTCTAGGCAAAGTGATGTGCCAAATTCACAAAATCAGTTGGACATAAAAACATAAGCACAAAACATGCAATAACATATATGCATGCTTAAGTTGAAATGCTGTAGGTGAACCAATCATATATATATCAGCTGAAAAAAACACGTTACTGGAATTTTCAGACTGTTGCAACAAATAAAAGACAAAAATGTTTCTAAATAACTCACATTGTGCATCCAAAACCAGTAACTGAATATCTAATCAAGGATAAGTAGATCTCTTTTCAGATAGTGGCACTAAAAATACTCCATTTACTGATTAGATGAATGAAAATAGGTGAGAAGCACTGCAGGATAGCTGTGTAGCTACACAATTGATTGTACATAGAAATAAAAGAGATGTACAAATCTAATACAACTAACTGAAGGTATAAGGTATGAGGTCTGACTCTTACGTAACATATAATAGAAATATACAGTATATAGTATTGAAACAGTTTAGACACTGAATTCATGTGGATTATCAAGGCCTCAAAACCAAATTATGTATTTAAGTTCTGTGTTGAATCAAGTTCTCTTATTTTCAACTGTTGTTCTTGATCATAAATGTAACTACCCTAAGTGTATATAGATATGAATTAGTAGTAAAATAATTATTCTGTTTCATTTACAATCCCTTCCTATTAAATGTTTCTAGATATTGTTTTAAATAAATGAAAAATACATTCAGTTATAACAGAATGTGTTAAGAAAATAGCTAATTGAGTGTAACAATCTTTAAACCAGTATGAGGTAGGAGATTCCTACCTCACACAGGAGATTCCCTCTGAACACCAGAAAACACTTTTTTGCTGCAAGGATGACCAAGAACTGGCACAGGTTGCCCAGGTAGGTTGTGGAGTCTCTCTCTGTGGAGATATTAAAAAAAAATAAATCTGGACACAGTCCTGATAAATCTGTTGTATGTGGCCTGGCTTGAACAACCTGGCTTGACCAGCTGACCTCGAGGTCTTTTCCAAACTAAACCATTCTGTGATATGAAAACATATAGTTGGTATTCTACCACCTCAACCTCCACTGCTTTTTATTATTGTCTTAGTATATCTCTCAGAGGACATGGAGGACTCACTAGTTTTCATTTCTAGTTTCCTTCTCATATACCTTATAAATTTTATTTTTTTTTTCTCCGCCCCCCCTTTTTTTTTTTTTTTTTTCATTGTTACAAAACATTCACACCATATTCTTTTTTATTTTTTTTTTTATTATT
>JANIJG010026071.1:4634-53393 GCA_024611175.1 Megaceryle torquata
GCACCACAGCTCCACGGGGGGCTTGGAAACCCCTCCAGGGATCACGGCGACTCCACCCCTGCCCTGGGCAGCCTGGGCCAGCCCTGGACAACCCTGCAGGGGAAGAAATTGTTCCTAATATTCAACAAACCCCCCAGCATCCCTTCTGAGATGAGCAGGCGAGTGCAGAGCAGCAGGTCTGGCAGCGGAGCAGAACCCCCCTCCCCTTGCTGTTGCTGGCACCTCCTGTGGTGGGCACATAGCTCTAGGACAACGGCGGGAGGGGAAGCGTTAATTGCCTCCCGCTGGCTCGGGAACGCTGCAATCAACTGGCCTAACGAGGCTTCGCAGGTGGGAGGGCTGGGTCACCTGCAGGCATTGTATTTATTGCAGGGAGGGGGCAGGGGGGTGCTTTGGCCCCGGGGGTGGGGTGTTTGGGTCTGCGGTGGTGTGAACGCCTCTCGCTTCCGAGGCGGGACCCTTGGTTTTCTGCTCTGGCTGAATTGCTTTGATTTTAGGTGAAGATGAGCTTTTTGGCTTCCTTTTTCTGCTCAGCCCCGCAGCAGGATTTCTTGGTGGATGGGCAGAGCCTGGATACAGCTCTGGGGGTGACGGTGGTTCTGGTGATACCGATGGAGGGTTAGAGATGTGTTGTCTCTCCTGGTAAGTCTGTGCTTATTTTTTTCTCTTCTGCTCCACTGCATTATGGGTGTTTCCCTGTAATCTTCCCATGAGGGAGTTGAGAATTTGTGGAAATATGAAATGTCCTCCTTGCCCTTTCAGTGTCCCCAGTGCTGGTGAGCTTAAAGCCCAGCCAGACCTGTGGCTGAACAGATTCACTAACAGCTTTCTTTTGTAATACCTCAGCTTGGAGAAGTTAATTATCTCCAAATATTGAAAAAGGGCAGACGGATTTTGTAGGATCTACTTGGCTGTGTAATTTCGGTGCCCCAGAGATGCTATTTGGTCTGGCTGCGATGAGTGACACATCATTGCACCCGGGTGCAAATGTCACTTGAGTATATTACCTCCTCCCTCTCCTGTTATTTGCCCACCGGGGAGAACTGTCTCTTCCAGGCTGGCCTGGCTGTGCCGAGACTGTTAATGCTCTCTGAGGATGCTCCAGAGGCAGCTTTGAAAACTTCCAGTCCCAGTGTTTAATGGCCGAAGTCTGGGACTGGAAGGCAGAGCTGCAAACCGAGTGTTTCTGCCTCAAGCCGGTGTACAAATGTTAGGAATTTCCACCTGAGCATGAGGAGCAAGTTCTTTGGTGTGAGGGTGGCAGAGCCTGTGCCAGGCTGCCCAGAGAGGCTGTGGAGTCTCCTTCTCTGGAGAGATTCCCAACCCTGCCTGGACCCTGCGCTGCTGGGCCCCCTGCTCTGGGTGACCCTGCTGGGTGGTGGCACCAGAGCATCTCCAGAGGGCTCTGCCAAACCTCACCGTGCTGGGATTCAGTGAAAAGATGCTGAGTGCATCCTGTGTGTGGGGATGCTGTGAGAGGCCGTTTTTTTCCTGGATTGTTCCGTGCTCCAGCTGGCTGGAGGATGGTCCTTCTCAGACCCTCTTTCATCACTCCTGTTCCTCGAACCTCCTCCCAAGAGTTTTGTGGAAGTCTGTGCTAATGCTCTGGCAGAAAACCGAGGGGTGGGGTGTGGAGGCTCCTTTGCCGGAGAGGAGGGAGTGTGTTTCCCCTTTCTGCATCTGGGGAGTGCTGGCTGCTGGAGCCGGGCTTGGCTCCCCTCTCCCTGCCCAGTGCTGCAGGACCCACTTGGCTGCAACTGCCTGGCCCGGGCTGCCTTTAGGGACAAGGATTTTTGATGTGATGCTCAGACCAGAGATAAATTCTCCTTTATTTGTATGTCTCCTTGTGCTTTGTTTCAAGCAGCGAAAAGTTTTATGTGCCATTGCATTATCAGCATGCTCAGCCCAGAAACTAAATAGAGATGTTCCCAGTGAACTCACTTTAATCTCAGTTTGTTTGCCAAGCAAAGCAATCTCCCCATGCAGTTATGGCTCAGAAGTTGTTGAGGTGGAGGTGACTGCTAAAAAGGAGAGAGATGCATACAGGTTTTTTCGGTTGCCTGGGTTTAATGCAGGGGGTGAACTTCGGGGGACCTTTGTGGAGCTCCACTTCTGTTCATAGGCAGAGGTTGACTTCTGTGTTTGGGGGATCTCGGTCAAATAGCTAAAGGGCCTGTCTTGGAGGGTTTACCAGCTGTTGGAGTTGATTGAATCTGACTGGGGAGGGCAGTGACCACAGTGCTTCCCTCCTAGGCTCCAGCTGGTTTGACTTGCATTGCAAATGTTTTCTCCTGTCACCTCTTAATGATCCTTTTTCCTCTTTCGGGTGTATAATTTCCCCTGGAAGTCTCCAGTGAATGGCTTCCATCACGGTTATTTGTCCCTTTCTTTTTCAAGTCTGTGGTAACTTCTGTAGTGTTGTGGGCCTGGCGTGATTTGGGGTGTGAGTAGACTGAAATGCTGTATTTCATCTCTAGCTGTCAAGCGAGTCTGCGTTGCCTTCTGTGGGGCTGACAGCGAGGAGATGTCAAACGGGCTGGAGTACAGAAAATGAACTGACAAGTGGCCCAGTTTGCAGAGTGGAGCTTTCACTCTGAAGTGAGTGCTCTGGGTGAGCAGCATTGCTCCTCAGGCCGGAGGAGAGGGGCCTGGGATGGAGGAGGAGAAAGGAATGCTTGGCTTGGAGGAGCCAGGGAGGAAGGGGAGAGCAACCTCTCTTCTGGGGGATGCTATTGGAAAGACATCATAGAGGAGGAGTTCATAAATCCACGGGGCTTCTCATGGCTGAAGATCAATTCATCTGCACATCAAAGGAGACCACGAGCCCCTCGGTAAAGCTGCAGGAGTTTGGGGGGAGGCTGAAGGATGAGGCCTTTGCACATCACCCCTAAACACACACGCTTTGCAACATCTCGTAGGCGACAGGCAGCGGTGGAAAAATGTAACCCCCGCAGTGTGCAGAGCCCACCTACGTGTGCTCGAGGTGTAATCTGTGCCCTGGGTGACAGGTTCAGTAATGCTGGCTGGAAAATGCTGCTGGTGTCCGTGGGGGTTCTGTACAGAGCTCTTCTGCTCTCTGAAAGCTGCAAACCCAATCTGCTGGCTGCAGAGACAGGACTCTGGTGAAGCCTTTTGTGTCCCAGGAGTGACAACCACGTGGCTGGGCTCTTTGGTCAGGTCTGCTGCTTGTTGAGCTGGAAGGTCCCTCTGGGTGAGGGAGATGCGGGATCCTGCTTGCTGGAATGGGGCAATCGGTGTCTGTGCTGACAGTTTAATTCAGACTCTAAGTGGCAGTGTGGATTTATGGAGAATAAGGGGCATGGCTGAGCAGGACACCAACCCTGGGCTGATGTGTCACTGCTCCTCTGAGTATTACACTGAATTATTGAGCATCAGATCTACTGCTCCCCTATGCTCTGTGCCTCCACTCCCACTAAAATAAGGTGGAACAGCTTGTCGCTGATGGGCTCTGGGCTCCTGCTGCCTCCTCTGCCTTGGGCCGGTGTCAGGCCTGTCAATAGGAGAGGGCAGCTGTGACAGGAGATAAAGCACGTACTGTGTTTATTGACCGCTGCTTCTGCAGGGGAACTAAACCTTTCCTCCCCGGGGGACTGTACTGCTGATTGATACTTAGGCAGCCGCTTGTTGGGTGTTTTTTCTCCTCTGACAGTGTTTCTGGAGTGGGCAGAGGGAGCTGCTGAACAAACCAGACCCTTTCTCTGAGCCCCAGTCCGGGCACATAAATCCCCAGGTTGGGGGGGGGGGGATCGTTTCTCTGTGGAGGGAAAAGCAAAGCAGGGTTTGTGCAGCAAGGTGTGGGTCCTGCAATGGGAACGGAGCCACAGGGGCTGTGCATTGCATCTTCAGCTTGCTCCTGCAGGCTAGGCAGGTCCAGACATGCTGTGATGCTTGTGCCAGGACTGGGTTTCCAACACCTCCAGCCTTTTTGAGACCTAGATGCAACAGGCTGGCAAAGGCACTTTGCTGCTGTGGAAAATATAGCCCAGTTTTTGAGTGGCTAGGTCTTGAGAGGACAGCTTCGGGATACAGCAGGCTTCAGAGCAGCTCCCATCCCGCTTCCCTAATTCCCAAAGGAATTTTGAGCCTCAAAGGCTCCAAGCCCTTCTGTGGGGTTCACCTTTTTGCCAAAACACAGCCAGGACAAAACAGAGGGGACAAAGTGACACAGGGATTCACATGTGCTCTCTGAGGGGAAACAGCTGCTTGATGCTGGGTGAGCTGCTGGGGAATATGGGGAAGGATCCACCTGAAATATTCCTGTTTAGAGTTTGGGCCACAGCATAAGGAGCTTGATCACAAGGTGGTCCTTTGCACAGCAGTGTAACCTGCAGAACACGCTGCTGTGGCAACTGCGGCCCCTGTGAGCCATCAATGATACGATTACTCCTGTCCTGGCCCCAGTCTTGGGGTACAAAGTTACCCAGAGCTGTTGCTCTAGGAGATGCTGGAGCCCCTGGCAGGAGCTTAGCACATCTTAGAGCAGTTTTTTTCTTCTCTCCTCTTAAACTTTCCTCGAGTAGAGAAAGCAGCACTGGAGAAGGCTCTATAAATCAAGCTGCTTTATTGCCATGCGCTGTGAAAGCGCTGCTGCATTTCACCCTGGCCATGGCTGCGTTTCCGTGCGGGATGAATTGATTTCTGCCTACCAAAGGTCAAATCTTGAGCTTCTGACTTAGTTCTTACTTAGTCGGTACAAAGGCAAAATCCCTACTGAAGCAAGCGTTTGGATATCAGCTGCTCTATAAATAACACAGAACTAAGTGAAAACTAAGCCAGGCTCTGAAGCTTGCAAAGTGCTTGGGGATCCTTGCAAACGGATGGTCCCGGGGTAACTTCTGTTTTTAGCAGCAAAGGAAAGAACAGAGGCTCGGATCACAAAGTAGCAAGGTTTTTTCTTTTCTCCCTTTTCAGCTCTTCTCCAGCCTGACTTCCTCCCTTTGACAGAGGAATCCCTGAGAAGTGCAGCCTTGCTCCGAGCTGTTTGGTCTGATCACCTCACAGGAGCTTTTTTAGTACGGGGAGGATTCACGCGGGAGAGAAGGAGGGAGGGAGAGCAGCCAGGCAGAGGAGATGTCTCGCATTCCCGCAGCCCTCTGCATTCCCCTGCTCTTTGTTTCTCTGCATCCAGCTCTTTCCGAGTTGGGTTTCCTTTCCCCCAAGGGAGGCGGTTAGCGTAATGAGCTCAGGCTCCTCGGCTCGTTCCCGGTGATGCAGGCAGTGCCCCATCGCCATCGCTCCCATCCTGCCAGATAAATCACGCTGATTTAAAATTGATCGTTCTGGGATGTGGAAGAAAGTGGAGTGGGCGGATTTACCCCATTAGGGTGCATTGATCACCATTACTGCGTGTAATCAGGGTTAATCTCAGGATTAATTGGGGGGATTTGCTGATGGAAACGATCGGCAATTTGTGTTAGTTACTGCTCTATTCGCCTCTAATGGCTTAATCAGATTACAAATTAAAAGTGGCTTCTTCCAGAGAATCTCCCTGGACTTCAGCAGGAGTTGGAGCAAGAGAGGAGAGGCACATCCAGAGCATATGGTTTGCAGCTCTGATCTCAATTATGCAGACAGGAGGATGGGTGGGTGGAGAGCTCTGCAGCACCCACAGGCTGGGGCAGGGGCAGCACCCATGGGCTGTACAGCCACGCTCCTGGCTGCTGCTCTGCCCTTGCTACTTGTGAGCTGGGAACAAAAAGTGTGTGCAGAGGCGATATCTGTACGTTTTCTTTAAGGATTTTTCTGGGTGGAAAAGAAAGACAAACCACAAAATGCTGTTTGACTTGTGCAGGGATGCAGAGCTGGGATGGGTGGCTCTCTGATGGGTGGCACCAGCACTAGCAGCGTTTGGGCCATTTTGTCATGGAAAAAATATTTCAGGAAGCAGCAGGAAGAATTTCAACTCGAGCAAACCATTAAACCAGTGATTCTGCAGCAAATAAATTAAGGCTGATGAGCTGAGGCTGGTTAAACTAATGACAGAAAGAGGTTCTGTCCTAGAAGGAGATTCATCTAGCAGGAGCTGAGCTGAAAGCATCTGAACTCTATTAGCTTAGTAGATTATAGAGCCAGAAGGCTCTGCCTGTGAACATGTCTGCTGAGAGGATGCAGGAGAGGAGTCCTGCAGTAGCAGCAATCACCTGGGGATCCACCACCCACAGAACAGGCCATAACTGGGAGAAATTAGGAACTGTCAAGTCCAGCTCTCCTGTGAGAAGGCAAGAAATATATCTCCTATTTGGAAGTGCACTCCCATCAATTTACCTCAGCAGATGGGGCTGGTTACAAGTGGGGAGGGCTCAGTCTCACCTCATTCCTGATCTGTGCTGATATCGATTGAGGTTTTGATACGTGACAGTCAGATACAAGTGCTGGAGATCTATTTATTCAGCTATTTATAAAGACATTAGCAAACCTGAAGGAAAAAAAAAAAGGAAAGCGAATGTTTCAAGTGGCTGCTGACAAGTTAGAGCAGTTTAATAAATCACTTGTAATAAACTACTTTGTGTGCTGAGAAATGCCACTGACTTCTCTAATAAGCCGTTCATGATGAAACAGGCAACACTTAAAGAACAGAAATTCATTTGCGGGGCTTGTTGATGTGTTCTGACTGTTCCCTGCTGTAAATTCCTGGCCAGGTACGCCTGTGTCGGCGTGTGCTAGCCAGGCTGCGTATAAATCTGTTGCTAGGTCTGTAACTCATGGGGAGGGCATCTCTGCCAGGAGCTGCTCCTCATCAATTAAGAGTGGAGCAAGAAGGGGCAGCCCATTCCTCATTCCTGGTGAACACTCCCCTGGCTTTCCCCAGCATCCTTATCTCCCAGCCAAAGAGAAGCCCTTTCCTAGGGAGCCCAGTGCTTCTGCCATTGCTCTAAACCCCTCTCTCTGAGGCTTAGGGAATGTCACTCCCTGCTTTTAGCAAACCCAGCAGAGGCAGCTTCTGCCTGTCACTGTTTCTGAGCCTTTGAAATGCAGCAGCTCAAGCTGTGGCAGGACCTCGAAGGACAAAAGACTTTACATTTGTGGAGGGCAAAGGGAAATACCAAGGATGGATTTGAAAGAGCCCGAAAGGTGTGTTTAGACCTGGCTGGGCAGCAGGTCTGAGAAGGTGCAGGTTACTCGTGCTCTGCAAGTCCATCAGCAGAGCCAAGCAGCAGCGAGGGGACTTTTAGATGTGTTTCAGCCCTTGACTGGTCCTGACTTTGAAATCTGGTGGGCAGCTGATGGTGGTGAGCCCTGCTATGGCTGGGCCACGGCATTGCTCTGCCTGCCACATCAGAAAGCTCAGGAGAAAGCCACCTGGCCTGGTTATATTCAGGGGAAAAGGAGGGGGGGAAAAAAAAGCTATTTATTTTTTTCCTCTCTCCTGGCTTGGTTTAGGTTTGGGCATCTGCAGATTAGGCTGATGCCAATGTCAGGAGTGTCAGGCATTGTCCTGTCTATCCCAGAACATCCATGTGAAAAGGTGGGAAAAACCCCCTGTTGAAATGAAGGTAGGAAAATCTGACCTGACTTTGAGCTCTTGCCTTTGTCCTGCTCCTCGGGCTATGCAGTGCTTCAGGAAGGCTTTGCAGGACATTGCCATACACCTGCTGCTTCTAAGGTAGTTTCTTCATGAATGCAAAGAGAGAAGGGAGGAGAGGGTGAGGAATTGGTCCTCATTTTTTATTTACATGCAACCTAAGGATCCCTGTGACACAGCACAAGAGGAGCTGTGGTGATAGATATTTCCTGGGTGAAAAAGCAGGCAGTTCTTAAAAGGAAAAAAAGAAAAAGCTAAGTGGTTTTTTTTTTGCACCTACACCCAGACATATGGGGTATATAAGAGGCTGATACCTTTTTTTTTCTCAAAGCACTGGCTCTGAGGAAAGTCAGCTGTGGCTGAGCTGCTTTCCTCTGCCAGGTGCAATCCCTAAAAACCCCTTGGCAAGAGTTAGCAGGGCTGCTCTGTTATTTGTTTTTTACTGTTTCTTTATTAAAAAGCTCCAGATACAGACAGCCTCGCTTTGTTCCCTGCTTTACCGGTGCCTCTGCTCACCCTGCTTGATAAATGGCTTAACATTTACATCGTGTGCTCCCGACTTTCCCTGCTCCTGTGCGTTTCCAAGTGGTCCCACCTGGATCTGCCCCCAGCTTGCTGCATGTCTCCCCACATCCTCCTCCTGCAAATAACCTGCAACCCCACACTTTTCATCTTTAAATCTGTCCTGCAGCCAGCCAGCTAACTTGCCACCGCACGCCGGTTGCCTCCTGCCAGCCTGCGCCTAAGGACTCCTTGCCATGCAATTAAGCAAACCCACCGCAGCATGTCTGGGGAGGAGGCAGCTCGAGATGATCTGCCCTCAAGAAGAGGGGTTGCTGGCTCATGGGGAAAATCCCCAAAACTGTCAGCGAAGTTTTCTCCTGCAAGCGGTTCTGAAGTCGTTCCTTGCAGCTTGAAGCGTTGCTTATGTCAGGAGAGAGACCGTGTTTTCCAGGACAGCATCTTGGTCAGTGCATCACCGTGTCCCTCTGGTGCTCCAGGATCCTCCTGAAGCTGTCAAGTGCTTTACCACCTTTCCCCCTCCTCTGCCTCGCACAGTTTGTGATTCTTTTAGTGGCATAGGTGGGTTAAACCCCCGTCTTTTCCCCTGGCTGTTGATTCTGCAGAAGGGGTGGATGGGGAGGAGCAGGGCTGGGGGTGGCTCAGCACTGCTGTTGCTGCCAGGGGATGGTGTCCTCAGCCAAGGAGCTCTCAGCGGCTGCTGGGGCAGAGGAGCTGCCGCCTGCCCGCTTAGTGGGTAAGCCACACGTTTTTATGGTTGTGATTATCATTCTTTCCCTTTTGGAGGAGGTTTGAGAAAGCACTCGGAAAACACTTTTGGTGCTTGGCAAGGCGACTGGAGACCCCATCTGTTGCTTCTTACATTGTTAAGCTGCTCTCTGCTTCCCATGCCAGCCTGGTTTCTGTTAAATGGAGCCTCACAAGGTCACGAGAGCCAAGCAGCTCCTAAATTAGCGAAGACATTAATCAGGTCCCATTTGGACTAGTGCAGGGTGTCTACACCCTCACCCCCCCCCTCCATAAATTAATCAGGTTTTATATCTTCAAGGCTTCTCTGGAATCGTGTCCTCACTACCCTCCACCCCCTTACCAATTGCTGGTGACAAGTATGCACAGCTTAATTGGTTGGCATGGGAAAGGGCTGACATTAATTGGCTGTGTTTGGCATGCAGACGTCTCACAGTGCCTCCCAGGGATCTTATCAATCCCATCTTGGAGACCAGCAGCTCCTGCATGCAGCTGCCAGTTAGATGGGATTTGATTCTTATGCTGCTGATGATTGAAATTTTCCTTGGCTTTCTTGGCACCGTGGCTGGGGAAGAGCAGTTATCACACTGCAAGCTGGTGATCCCCCCTGGGAATGTGCAAGGTGGGAGGGATCTGCAGGTGTCACCTCCCCCGGGTGGGAGAGGGCACTTGGTGATGTCGTGGCTGAGCATGGAGCATCAGGACCCCCTCAGGTCCCAGGGTGCTGCTCTTGGAAGGAGGTGGTGTGTGTAGATCCCCTAACAGCCTGTGCAGATGGCTGAGATTCCTTCTCTCCTGCATTTCTCCTGTGCCCGTGGCAGTCTGTGGTGAAGGCCAGGGGTGGCACAGCTGAACTGCCACCTCCCACAGCAGCAGGTCCCTCTGCCTCCCTCCCCAGCATCTCCTGCTGCTTCTACTCTGCAGGGCAGGGACTGAGTGACCTTCTCCTGCCTTACAGCTTTCCCTGGGAGCCCTTCCTGGGTGTGTAGCTTAATTCTGGTTTAATCCATCCTGCATATTTTATGTCTAGGGTTAGAAAGTGAGATGTATTTTGGGAGCTGTAGATAGGTGGGGGTGTGTGTGTTGGGTCTCTGATAAGTTTCACCATCCAGTTATTTTAAGGGACAAATGTAGTAGTAGTTGCTGATCCTGATTGTTTTCACATCCTTCCCTTTACCTGATGAATTCTCAACCCACCTTATATCAGCTGTGAAAGACAGCAGCTGTCCCTCCTCTCCAAACAAGCTTTTCACCAGCAGGGAACAGTACGTGTGCTGGGATGAACGGGATGTTTCTGGTAGCTCTAACTAAAAAAAAAAATAATAATTTGATGCTTTTATGACCAGGTTATGATTGTCTGCTTTCACTGTACTTGCTTAACAGGGTCCTAAAGGGCCACGCAGACCTCCTTGGTGAGGCTGCCTCGGTGTCTGCGCTTACTGGTGCTCTAAAGAGTTTTGAGCAGGATGGCAAAGCAACACGAGAGCCCAACCCGATGGCAGAGCAGCTCGGGATGGTGGGTTGGTGATGCTGCGAGGTTTTTTGTTTATAATTTTTGTATTGCTAATTTCCTTTGGCCTCTGGGAAGTGGTGGGGATTCTTTAATCCAGAAGTGCAGAAATCTTCCCTTTCCAATTTTGTTTTCAGTTGAACTCGTAATTTATTAAAATATTTTAGGGCCAAAAATGAAAAAGCATGAGAACATGGTCACCTCAGCCCCCAGGTCTTTGGTCACTTGCAAATCTCCTTGTGTTTCCGATGGGCTGTTGCTGAGAAGGACCTTCCTGCCCTCAGGCACCCCCCCCAGCCCTGACTCTCCCTTTGTCTGCATCTTTGTCCACCGAGGTCGAGTGAATTGGTAGCAGATTTGGAACAAAACCCTGAACAGCCTAGAGGAGTGGAAGATAATCAGGCTTTTACAGCATTTTATAAAACGGGTAGTTTGGGTGAAGAGAGAAAAAGAAAAGAGCTCTTGACTGCTCAGAAGAGCTGTGGCCTGGCTTTACCCTTCCTTGGGAACTGTGAAGGTGATGGATGCTAGAAATGTCCAGCCAGGAGCAAGGCTTCCCTTCAAGGGTTAACTTGGCTCTTACATGCCAAAGGAGCTCTAGACCTGCCCCGGCAGCAGAGACTTCCTTGGCATTACCCAATTTTCAGAGGGAATAGAGCATCCCTGCAGCCCTTGCAGGGCTAAAGCCTCACCTGATGTCATCTCCTGCACATTAGTCATAAAAAATACACCCCCCTTCTTGTGAGCAGCAGCTCTGCTGCAGGGGCTGAGCACACCAGAAACCCCCTAGCTCCCTCCTGGACCTGCACCCTCCCTGCCGAGGTCTGGAGGTCTCTTCCACGGCCAGCACTTGCTCTGCAGATGTACGATGCTGTTCAGCAACCCCCAGAATATCCCCTCTCGTGTCTTTCCCGGAGGGAGATGGTATCTCGCCATAACTGCACTGCCAAGAAGTTTAACACTATTCAGCTTAAGTTTGTTTTTATTAAGGTGATCCCCTTGCTCTTAGCAGCCTGTAGCATAAGCCTGCTTTCTCTGGGGGGTTTATGTACCCGAGCTGTTTGCAGGATGCTGTCATCTCTCCCTTTATCTGCTGCTGGCTTGAAGTAGCCAGATGCTGCTCTTTAAACATTTCTGCCTCGGTTCCTCCAGTCTCTAGATCATTAGATCCTCCCCTCAAACTCTTCTCAGCGTATCAGTATCATTTCTAGCAATGACACGTTTAAAGAGTGTGCAACATCCCCCCGCTTTAATGCACCCTCTCCAGCCCAGTGTAAACACAGCGTAACATGTATACAGACAACAAACCCAAAGCTTCCCGCTCTGCCTGCGATTATCTCTCTTGGGGAGCGAATGAGAAAGAGCACATGCTGCAAGTGACAGGCTCTCGGCATCTCTCGGAGCGCTCTTGGACCGCGTTCAGCAGCTAATGGCAATGACGGTGGAAGGACGTGGGCGGCAGTAGGATGGGCTCGCTTTGCTGTCTCAGCCTTGGGCTGGGGCTTTGGGGTTGAGCAGCCTTTCTGGAGAAGCAGCACAGAATGGGGACTGGTTTGGGGTTTAAAAGTTGGATTGAAGCGTAAGGACAGCTGACAAAGGGAAAAAAAAATGTTCTCCCCAGTGTGTCTGCGGAACGCTGAGGTGGGCTGACGAGGCACCGCTGCTGCCCTGCGCTGTGCCTGGAGGAAGCCCTGATGCAGGGCTGTCTTGTGTGCTGGGCTGGTGAGAGCCAGACTTTAGATTTGGAGTTCAGAGGTGTCTCCTGACAAGGGCTCCTTTCTGCTCTGGTTGCAGATGTCCCTGCTCACTGCAGGGGGTTGGACCAGATGAGCTGGAAAGGTCCCTCCCCACCCAAACCCATCCGTGATTCCTGCTGTGCACCATCACCAGCTGTGTGTCAGGGGAGGCTTCTCGAAATAAGATGGATGACCATCCTCTGGTTTGTGTCGTGCTGGGTGACGGGGGACTTGGTTTTGCAGACAGCCTATTTTTCACCATTTCAGTGGAAAAGATCAGCACCCCCGATCCTTTGCCTTGGGGCTGTGAGGGTTCTACTTGTTTGCCCGTGGCCAGGACTGACAACTGCCAGTAATGTTTGTTGTTGGTCTGTCTCCTCTCACCAGCACTCATTTCTTGCACAGAGTTCCAAAAGGGCATTGTGGGGGAAAAATATCCCTTGGTGGCTGCAGATACTGGGGGGGTCCCTGGTCTGTGCCCTGATGGAGGCCTGGTCTGCAGCAAGGCAATCTTGGGGTTTACTGTGGGTTTCAGTGTCCACTGAGCACAGCTCTTTGCCACGAAGACCTGATTCTTTGCTGATAAAGGCAGACTGATCTCACAAGGATGTAACCTTCCCAGAAGGTAACTGGAGCACTAATCCTTCCCTTGCACCTATTGCCAGAAGGTCTGGTCTTGCTCCTCCAGGTCTCCTGGAGCTCAGCAGGGCAGGGAGGGCTCTATGGAGGTCATGGTCCTATCCCCTTCTTGGAAGGCAGTGGTTGTAAATGATTTTTTTTTCCCAGGATGACGATGGCAGCAAATACTTCTTCCAGGATGGTGATGTCATGACAGACAGACACCAGCATCTCCAGATCCCCAGGGGTTGCTCTGACTGCATCACTTGGGTTTCTCCATCAAAAATGGGAACTTGGGGTGACCCCTTCCTCCTTTGGCACACACAAACAGCAGCACTGGTGAGTTTTACTATTCAAATGCTCCTTTTTCTATGGTCTCCCTTCAGAATGTGCATTTTTTAACCTATGCCCTAAATTACAATGCGATATAAGGTAGACATTATCTGTTTCTATTATACTATTCTTTTTCTTTTAATATCAGATTGTAGCTATTAAGCCACCCTGCTTTTGCAATGCAGAGATATTATTGCAGAGGAGTGACCGGGCCTGAACATTCCAAATGTCTAATTAGAAATGAAAATGGTTCCCAACTGGAGAAGAGAAGGCACAAGGGGGGAGTTAAATCAGAGGGCAGAGAGGGAAGGAGAGCTCAGTGAGTGTGTGACTGCTCTGACTCCATCGGCTCACACAGAGGTCGATGGCTTGTTGTGGTTTTTTTTTTCTCTTGCAAATGCCTCCCTTTGGGAAGCAGCAACATCCCTCCCCCTCCCCTTCAGACCTGCCCCAGGTGAGATGTGGGGAATCAGGTAGACAAAGGATCTGCTAATTTCTGAGTCCTTCACTTGACTTTCCAAGGCAAAGTTGTCGATGGCCTGTTGTTTTGTTGCTGTTTTTTTAAAGAATTGATCCAGGGGAAAAACCAACCCCCTAGAACGGGGGCAACTTTCTCCCCTTGCCTCAAGTTGTGCAATGAGGGAGTTTTTTTGTTCTGAGCCTTGGCAATGTGGGGCCATCTGCACTGGCTCCAGCAGGTCCCATTCCCCAGCTCCTGTATTTAATTGCACTTCCATTGGCAAGTTAAGTGGTCGCTGCATGTGTTTCAAATGAACTCTCCACTTCAGGCTGGTTTTACTGATCACCTTTGTGTGATTGGCAATTAAAGCCCTTTTCAACCAAGGGAGAATTATCGCCTGTTTTTCAGCTTGTGTCTCCCTCCTTCGGCTTGCTCTGCCTTTTTCCTTTTCTAATATTCCCTCGCTTCCTTATCTCTTGCTTGGAGCCATTTGTCTCCTCCCCTGATGAGAGCCTTGCCTTTTGGGAGACCATCTGGGCTTCTCCCCACCCAACAGGACAGTCTCCAGTCCTGCAGCAGAGCTGCCCACTTTTTTAGGTGCTGCTCAGGGAATAAAGGAGGCGGGGGGGGGGTTGGAGAAATTGAGAGCAAAGGAGGGTAAATTTAACCCAGTGGTAAATCCATCCCTGAAGCCGCACTGGGAGCAGGAAATGATCTCTTAACACTGTGCACCTGCATCCCTGGGAAGAGCATCCAAAAGGGGCCCAAGCCGGCGGCAGGGTCCACAGGAATGGTGCTTGTGAGTCCAACTGCAGGGATTTTTAAGACTCCTTGGCCAGCTTCAGTCCTCGCTCAGCTTCTGGTTCCTGCCTCCTTGTGCCTCTGCCAGATGCGCTCTCCCTTTCCCTTATCCTACAGTAAATGAATCCAGTACTGTTGAAAAGTATCGAGGTGGCAGCTCTGGAAGCTGGGGGCCAGCTCAGCGCCAGGGTGCTGAGGGCATCTCTGTGCTCTCAGTGGACCCGTGTGTGTCCCATGCCCCCTGCGAGGCTGGAGCTTGGAGATTGTGATGGTGCTGATGGGCTCTTAGCAACCAAATCTGATCTGGAACCATCAAACCTGGGATCTCGCAGCTCTCCAGCTGCCCCATGCCAAAGCTCCTCATCAGAAAGAAAGAAATGGTGTGCACAGATGAAAAACTGCTTATCCGGACGGAGCCTGGGCTGGCTGCGCCCAGCCCCAGCGCGGAGCCTGCCCGGCTTAACCCCACACAGCAACAGGGCGTAAGCGGCTGAGCGCGGAACGTCGGCAGGACCGAAACCAGAGCAGGAGGGAGATCTCCTGCCCGGCCAGGAATCCGGTCGGGCTGCTGGGAGGCGGGGTGGGTGTCAGCGTCCGGACTCTCATTAAAACCCGGATGAGGTTGACGGCGCGTCTGGCCGAGCTGCCTCCTGAAGCACAGGTCTTACCAGGTCGTCTGGCTCTTCCGTTCAGGAGTGACACCAATTAAAGCATCCTGAAAAGATCCAGTGCCGAGGGTTTTCCCCAGCCTCGGAGGATTTGAAATGCTGTGAAGCTGCAAGTAAAATCCAAACAAAAAGGAGGTGATTCCCAGTACAGCAGACTCGCCCATTCAGAGACAAACACACTCCCTCCTAATCCCGACTTTGCCTGGCAATCGGCCTCTTCTTTCCCAGACGGAGCAGTGCCTGACCTTCGCAGGGCAGTGCGTCCTTGCTCGAAGGATGCAACCACTCAAAGGATGCAACCACTTGCAAACACACGTCCTGCCCCGGCTGTTCTTGGTGCTGTCACTACAAGGTCAGGTCGGCGTTCCCGGATCCATCGCACCCACCTCCCCTCCCGACAGATGCGGAGGAAGAAAGGGGTCAGAGTGCCTTTGGCAGCGGACACCTAAAGCTTGGAAAAGCCTGAAAGAAATTTCCTGCAGCTGCTGCTGTTGCCCGCTGAAACCCACGCAGTGACAGGGCTTTGTGGATTCCAGTGGGATGGGAGAGGTGTCTTCCCGAGGCTCGCTTCCCCCTGCGCCGCGGGGGGGGGTTATAACAAGGCGATTGTGGGATTTAAGTCCCTGATGGTGGGATTAGGCGTTCCTCAGCTGAGACTGTTCCACATTCTTTCCCCCTGATTTGCCACTCGATGCTCTCATTCCCCTGACCAGAAACCAGCTCGCTCAGCTCCCTTCCAGTTACAGCGCTGGAAGAGTTTACAGCCCAGCGTCCCTTCCTAGCGTATGTGCCTTGATTTAATGCTTTGATTTAAAAGTTATTTTTTACAATAAGAGAAAGATGGCCCATGCCAAAAAAAGCAGTTTCATAAAATGCTGAACATGACTTGCATTCTGTAATTGCAAACCTGAGAGACTTGGAATAATTGACATTTTGGATGTATTGCAGAGTATCGTATTTAATCTTGAAAAGCAGGTTCCAGGCAAAGGAGGCAACTGCCAAGCCAAACGCAGACTCCTCGCCGGGTTCCTACCATAACTCATTTTCAAATCCATTCAGCACAGTCCTGAACCTAAATGTTTACGTTTTTGATTTACTAAGATAACATTCCTGGGTCACCGAAACTGTTTGTCAGGGAAGGTCTCGGAGACAGCAGGAATTAGTGATGCGCCGCCTCCAGCCTGGGGGATGTGTGAGGGGTGCTGGTGCTTTCTAGCTCTTCCTGGGGAACTGTCAGTCGCTGGGGGATGGCAGCAAGGTCTGGCCATCTCCCCCCAGCACCCGATGCTTGTTTGGGTGATGCACCCCATTTTCTAGAGCTTGGAGAGTCACGTTGTCGGTAGGCGAGGCGCAAGCAGCGTGGCGAGGTCTGCGGTGGGTTCTGCACTGTCGGGTTCTCCCTCTGAGTGTGTGAAATCACAAATACGGGACCGGACGCAAAGGAAATGTCCCAGGAGTGTGACTCGGTGCCTGTGTGTTTCTGTCGGTGCGTGACTGCAGTGCGTGTGTAATTTTATAACCGCGTGGGCTGTCCCTGGCGCTCCGGAGCGGGAGCAGCGTGGCAGAGATGAGCCCAGCTTTCAAGCTAACCCACAGGTTCTACTTCTCCTTTGTCTACGAGCACAGCTTCTGTAAAGTATCTCTCCCACATTATCATGGTTTACAGCCTGGCTATAAACATTTGCTTCTGTTTGAAATACAACAAATATAAGCGGAAATCTGCTCTCTGCTTCCCATGTCCCGGTAAAAGATCCCGGTTGAAGTTCCTACAAAGGCCAGCCCTCCTCTTGCAAACAGAGTGTTTACATCACTGCAGATTTCAGCGCAGCGAATACTAATTTACAATGGTGCAAATGAAAAGAAAGCAGAAAACCCAGGAATGTAAAAGGGAATTATACACCCCTGAGCGTGGAAACGAAGAGGCAGCCCTGGCACTGCTGCTCTTAAAAGCACCGGTCGAGCTGCATTTATATCGGGCCAAGTTTTGACTCGGTGACTCACTCTGGATAGGGCCAGACGTTTGAACTACTGGTTGTCTTAAAGGTCTCCCAGCAGGGCTCCTGGGACCCTGAGGTACTTCTGATGAGCGAGGCCAGCAGCAGCGTGCCAGGCTTGTTTGTTCAGTTTGTTATTGCTACTCCCAGGATCCAGCCAGGATTAGGACGGGGGTGATTTTGGTGCTATGTGCTGGAAATACTGCCCTGGACCTAGGAGGGGATGGGGGTGGGGGGGAGCTTCCCTACTTCTGAGGAGAGTTTCCAGCAGGGCTTCCAGCCCCACTTGGGGATGGCGTGGGGGTCAAGGTTGGCATCGCTCGGGAAGGGGGTTATTATTTGCCCAGCTGCACATCTTTATTCATAACATGCCCATTGTTCTTAACATTTTGCATATTTCATTGTGAGAATGCGGGCAGGGATGGGAGGGAGCAATCGCCACGTCTCTGGGAGTTCAGCTTCTCCTTTCTTTGGGCTGCAGCAGGAGCCCGTGGCTGGCAGGATGTTCACATCTGTTCCCGATTTGTGGACAATGGAGCACCATCCACTCCCGGCACACGGACGAGCTGTGACAACTTGACAGCCTGCCCAGGAATTCAGACCGAACGCTCGCTATCCAAAGCGATCAGCGGTGTCTGATCCAGCATTAGAAGTGGGGAAGGGGGGCGGGAATCATAATTTCAAAGGGAGGGAAATAAAAGGAAAGTTGCCTTTTTTCTGGCATTTGTGACGAGTGGCATTAGAGCCGCCCTTCATCTGGAGAGGGGCTGTTTGGGAGCAGGAGCAGCAGGAGCTGGCACGCTTCAAAGGGAGGTAGGGTGCTGGTCTTGGACATTCCTCTGCTCCTCTCTGGTGTCTAAATCTCACCTCATCCCTGGAGCTCCCAGGGCCCTGTGGGCAGCATCGCCCGATGCCTGTGGCCAAACAGGCAGCAAGGGGTTCTGGGAGGAGATGTGGGCAGGAGGGGATGAGCCCCTCTGGCTCATTCTGGAGGAAAATACCTGCTCCTGCCCTCAGCTGTCTTGCAGGACAAAGGTTCTCCACCCATCCCAGATCATTGCAGAAGCAACGTAGTGTGGCATGCTCTGTCTGTGCAGCAAGGCAGCAGGTGACCGGCTCCTGAGCTGGTTCTGACTCTTCAACCCCTCCTTTGGCTTTTGTCCCTTCCTCTGGGACATCTGTACCATGCGCTACTAACCCCTTCCCCTCCCAGGCCACCCTGGCCCAGTGCAGGACAGCAGGAGCCTGGACCAGAGCTGGGCAGAGATGACACCTCTGTGAACACGCTCCAAGGCTGCCCCCCTGCTCCGCACCACGCCTGCCGCATCCCTTCGCCTCCTTCCGAGCAGCAAATGGGTGTAAGTAGCTGGGAGCAAGCTTGACAAAATGCAAGGGACCTAAATTACATTACCTTGCACACCAGCTCTGGATCTGACCTTGGGGATTAATTAGATAAACAACAGTCTCGTACAGTACCTTATATAAATGTACAAGCCAGGCACCATTAAGGATTGCGTTGTCACTAACCTAAGCCCTTAGTGATTTAATTAGACAATTAGAGGGTGCTTGGGAATGCTCTTGTAGTAACCAGAGATATTAACACCATTTGTATTTATATTTAATGGCATTGCAGAAGGGAGTTTAATTATTCTGAATCTTACTTTAAACTTCCAAAGAGGAAATTCTCTCCTGGCTTTAGCAGAGCGTCGCAGGTGCTGTCGCAGGCGTCGTGTTGGGCAGGTCCCGGGGCCAAAACTTCTCTCCATTGCAAAGCTGCGTGGCTCTTTGGCAGGTGGTTTGTTGGTGGCCACCCCCAGGGCAAGCAGAGGAGGAGCAGGAACCAGCCCTGGGCTCGCTGGCATCTGAGCAGCGGTGGTAAGTAACTCGGACGGTCACCCGCAGCCGTGACCGTGCAGACAGGGGTGGGAAAATCCATGTCAGGCTCAGTAACGCTACGGGCAAGAGCGATCAGCACCTTCCCTGCTCCTTGTCATGCCGCAAAAGAGCGGGATGTTTATTGGCACGGGAAGAGAGGGGTTCGATAGAGCCTCTAACAGGGAGAACAAACCCTGTCCTCTCTCAGGTCCAAATCACCGGTGGCTCTGCAGCAGCTTGGTAATATCAGATAAAACCTGGTGACGAGGGAGAGCCTTCAGCTCGCATCAGCTGCAACCTAATTTAGGATATGAACTGGAATCCCTGCAGGAGGAAAGGCTTTGTCTCAACACCGGGGAGCTCTCAGCCCCTTCCTCATCAAGACCAGCCAAGTGCCTGCCTTTCCAGCTCTCCTGAAGATGCCACTCTTGCAGTCTCTGCTGATAATTGTATTTTCACTGTATTACAGCCCCAGTAATACAATTAAGCCTAAATAATACAGATGAAGTGGAGAGTAATTTGATTTGCTAACTAATGTTTCCGTCAAGTAGACTTTTTTTAATGTTTGTTTCCCCCCTGTTTTCGTGAATCTACAGTTGACTAAACCCCCAACCCTTCCTTCACTGCCTTCACTTCACTGCATCCTTCCATGTTCCACTTGCATTTGGTGGAACGTGCCTAGAGAGGAAGGAGTCACCAGAGGGACGGATCCAGACTTCAGGGGAGGAGGGAAAGGAGAGGCTGTTTGCTTTGGTTTGTGCATGGGAAGGGTGGGATCCTCTTGGGAAGACAGTGAATAAGATGTCCTCAGATAATCCAAGACAACAAGGAAAAGTGGGATCACTGACTCCTTTGAGGAAAGCACGTGGCACCTCGAGCGCTTCCCAGCAGCGGGGATTTGCTGGGGGGGCTGGTGCAGCGAAGCCACCTGGCTGGGGAGGGCTGGGCTATGAGATGGGCACCTCTGGGATGTGGAGGTGAGATTTAGGAGGCTTCAGCCACGGCTTGTGCTCTGCATGTATGCACCCGGCTGAGGCATCTGATTTTGATGGGAAGGAGGCATTGCTGGCCTCTGGAATCGTATGAAAAGAAATCTTCCTTGGTGCCTAAAGAGTAGATGTTTGACTTGTTTTTTCCAGGAGCTGGTTAACTGGAATACGGGCTTGGTGAGTTGATATTGCACATAGTTACTCAGGGTCAGGACTTTGGCTTGTTGTGTTACTCTCTTTTCCATTTGCAAAGGGCAAAAATATGAGAGCAGAGCTCGAAAAACCTGTGTAAATAAGAAATAAGAAAGGAAAAATAAAACTGCAGGGAACAGCTTCCTCTCCTGTGATTTGCTCTGCCTTTTTTAGGCAAATCTGCTGCTCACCCTCACAACCTCCAAGCTCTCCCTAAGCCCCTGTGTCCCAGCAAGCCAGGAACCAGTTCATGCTCAGGCTACCACCTGGGGATGATCCATTTTGCATGGCACAGGGGATCTCTTTATAAAACCAACCTGCAGCAGTGCCCAGGCTACGCCAGCTCAGAGCAGGGGGCTACAGGGAAGTATTTTGCAAATCCTTTATTCCTTGTTTACTGAAAGATGCTACGGTTTGGTTTTGAAGAAAAAAAAAACAATAGTACGTGGCCTTGGGAGGATGCATGAAATTTGGGTCCCTGCCTGCTCTGAGCCCAGGCTGACAGCCTACTACCTTAGAAGGGCTAATGCTGGTCCAGGCTGAGTGGCCCTCCACAGAGGAGCTCCCAGCAGCAGCAAGCAGAGGCAGGGAGGGAGCTGAAGCAGCAAATGGGGGTTAGGTGATGGCAGGGGAAATGCCAGGATGCTTTATTCCAAGGAGATGTGCTCTCTAGGCTGCCAGACGAGGAAGGAAATTGGAAAGATAATCTCTTTCATGTGGGTTTTGGTCCTTGTTGCAAGGAGTCAGGGTGGGATTAACTGTCCTGCTGGAAAAGGGCCACAGGAACAGCCTCTTGCAGGGGGCTGGAGCTCTCCTTACTGGGGGGCCGGGCTGTAGCCAGCCCTGGGTGGGCAGTGAGGCAGGAGGGGAGGCTCAAGTGTCTCATCAGTCCTCCCAGTGTCCCCTGGATGGGCTGGTGTGTGGGCAGGCAGGGCTCCCTTGCCAGGCCTGTTTTTCCATGTCCTGCTGACCTTGAGAAGACCCTGAGCTTGTGGGTCTTGGCTGCAGTAGCAGCTGCAGCCCCCTAGCTGAGGAGGACACAGGCACTCCTGAAGTCTTGGAGACATCTGGGTGCTCTTAGATGCATGGGCAGCCCCAGGGTGCTGACCTGTGGACCTCTGCCATGGTGTCAGCATCCCACACAGCCAGCTCACCTTGCCACTGAGGAGACCCCAGACTCTGTCTGTGCAGGCACAGCTGGTGGGTGAGCGTGTTCCCAGAGGAGGGGGATGCAGCCACCTTGCTCAGGAGGACAAGAAAGCTCAGCTGTGCATGGATGGTCTGAGCTGTAGGAGGGGCCTCAAAGCCAGAGGAAGGGCTCTAGCTTGCTTTGATTCACTGATGTAGGCGCACGTGAGAGCGGTGATGTCCAGATGAACATCTGCTTGGGATTCAGAGTGGAGCTGAGGGCTCTTCTGTCTCTTATTCTAGGCTAAAAAATGATGTGTGTTCCCCCTCATCCTACCATAGCTGTGAAATGCCCCACGGCAGTGTGGGGAGGGACTGAATTTCAAGCTGAAGGTGGGATTGGGAGGTTTCATAGCAGCAAGCTCGTTCCTGCCTGAGGTGGAGAGTGCTTGGATGGCTCTCAGGAGAGTCTTGGCCATTGCATCAGAGACTGAGGGTGTCTAACACAGGGTCTGGATGATGGATAGTGAAGAGAATGAGGAGGAAAGGCTTGTTTGGTGAAATGAACGGTCCATCTACTCAGCAGATGGTGCCAAGGCACAGAACTCTTGGTTTGCACTTGGCATTGGTGGCCAGTGCTGGGAACCTGAGCTACTGCTGCACAAACCCTCCCGCTGATCCCGATGGAGCAGCTGAAACGAGTCTTGCCCAGGGTGCTGGCTGACAAAGTGCCTATCTGAGCAAACCCTGGCTCTGCTAAACGTGCTTCAGCATCTCTGTGTTTGAGGCTGTTCCCTAGGAGCTGGGAGAACACGACCTCATTGCAAGCATTGACCTAGATGGTTGCACTGGGATTACAGCTCTGCGGCGTGGAGGCAGAAACTGGCTGTGTTTCTTTACACACACACACACACACACTGATGTTAATTCTCTCTCTTCTCCCTCCAGGCTGGAGCTGCTCTTTTCTTCCCAGCAGTTGCTGGTGGTGTTTTGTAGTTGGCTGGTGGCCCGAGGTCTCAGCTGTCCACAGCGATTCTCACCTGCGGAGCCCGGTGCCCAACGCAGAAGTGCCAGGCTTGGAAGGCTTCCAAAGAAGCAGAGCCCTGGGGCCCTGCAGCTGGGGACTAACAGCCTTGGGGGACAGCTCTGTCAGCTGGAGACATCTGGAAGCCTCACCAGCTAAGTGTCACCGCTGTCCTACCTTCATCCTCATGGTAAGCCAGTGAGGAGGACGAGGGTTATGGAACAGTGCAGGGCAGTAAGGTCTCGGGGCCACCCAGGGCTCAGCAATGTGATGGCTGAAGGAGATGGCACCCCTGAGTCCTTTCCCGGGTACAGAAGGTGTGGGTCATGGGATGGCCAAACGTCTGTGTGACTCCCCATCCCTGGCAGCTCTTGTCTGGGGTGTCCAGGGTAGGCTGGAGGGGGAGTGTGGAGCTTCCTCCATGCTGCGTTCCAAGTGCTCCAAGCAAAGGTGCTGGAAGCACCAGTGAGGTTTGTCTTCCCCTGAAGCCCATTGTCCTCCAGCCAGGAACACACCTCTCCCTCCATGGTATTCTCTGTCCCTTCCATCTTTCTCTTGGCAGCTAAGTTGTTAATAAGCTTCCTTTTGCTGTGATTCCATCTAAATTACTATTTTAAAACAACTACAGATGTGCTAAATTGGCTCAGCATAATAGGATGAGATGGAGAATAAAGGTTCCCCCAGTGGGCTGTCGCCAGCACAGGTAATTTATTACCTGGGTGGCTAATTATATGCTTCTCAGCTTTCTAGGGTGAAAACATCTTGATATTTCCTAGTTAAGGAGCCCTGACACAAGTGAAATGACCAGACATGTGAATGGGAAACATGGTGATTAAGTACCTGAGAGATGAAGAATGCAAAGGAAAAGGCATTCTGCAGCCAGAAAAAATGAACTGTGTGATTTCCCCCAGCACCTTGGGGGAGCGGGGAAGGGCTGGACCTCTCCGAACTCCAGCCAAATCAGGCACTTTGTGTATGAAAACTGCAGCTAACTGAATTCCAAGCTGGGGGGAGGCAGGAGGAGGGGGGAAGCCTCCTGTAAATGAGAGAGAAGAAATAGTTTCATGAGTTCTGCATATGCGCTCGTGAGCTTTGGGGGCCGAGGGGAAGGAGAAAGCCCTGTAGTACTCCCTTCTGTGCAGTGCTGGCTGCAGCCCATTGCACCGTGTGGCCCCCCAGCCCTGCAGATGGGTGGGTGGATGGATGGATGCTACCCCACCAGGCAGCCAGGAGCCCCCCAGGACAAGAAGGTCCCCTGGGACCACCGTCCTCACCACAGTCCTGGGAGACTTCTGCCACCAACAGCTCCTCGTGACCCTGCCACCTTCAGGAAGCACCACCTGCCTTCCCCACGCGTGCTCCAAGAAGTGGAGGTAAGACACACACATCCATTATCCTCATTCCTTATTTCCTTGAGAGTGCAATGTTTGCTTAGTTAACGTGTTTGAGACAAGGTCTCTTGGACAGATTGCCTGTTTTCTAAGGCAGCCAAACAGGCCAGTGCTTAAAATCCCTGGTGTGAGGCAAATCCCATCTAGGAGAAAGATGCCTCGTGGAACTGCCTGTGTCAGCCCATTGCACATCAAGCCAGGCCCTTCTGAGCTGTGCATGGAGGATTTGCCACAGAAAGGGGAAATAAAACCTTGGCAAAGAAGTTTTTTTACCCCATGTGAGATGGGGTGGTTGGCTGGGGCAGGGGCCAGCCCCTGGGGTTGGGGGTAAGTAGAGCATACGAGGATTAAGCACCAAGCTGAGCAGATACTTCTCCTAAAAACTGAGAGGTTCATGGAGATCTTCTGATTTTATAACAGCAGTAAGGACCAGGATGATGCTGCCTGGGAAAAGTCCCCAGCTCTCTGCAGGGCTGGACCAGCCACACCAGCTGTTTTTTTTTTTTTTTCCTGGTGGCACTCTGCTTCATGTGTTGCAGCAGGGAAGGATGGCGCTGGGTGAAGCCTTGCTCTGGCCATGGCCAGGGAACAGATGCAGCTGCAGTGGGGCCTGAAGTGTGGATCATAGGATCACAGACTGGTTTGTGTGGGAAGGGACCCTTCCAGCTCATCTCCAGTCTAACCCCCCTCTGCAGGGAGCAGGGACATCTACAACCAGAGCAGGTTGCTCATAGCCCTGGCCAACCTCCCCTGGGATGGTGCCATGGGTGGGAATCCAACCTGGGGATTCCAGGATGGGATTCCAGCTACCGTCACCGTGTCACCCTGGGCCTGTGGCTGAGCTTTTTCCAGAAATCCCCTGTTTTTTTCTGACCTGTGGGGCTGTGGTGATTCAGGGTTTGCCCCTGAAGCGGGTGGTGGAGAGGAGGTGTCTGGGAAGGCAAAGTGTTTGTGATAAAAGGGAGAACTGGGAAGCAAGGTGGTTGCAGTATGAAAGGGGTCTCTGTCACGGATGAAAGGAAGGACGTGTACCCGCCTCTTTGGGCTCTGCAGCATCCCCCCCAAAGCTCTGAGTTTATGCTTCTTTATCCTTCAACTTCTTCCTTAATGAGAAATTAATTAGCCTTGTAGTTCCTGCTTGGGAACTTGTAAACATGCTGCAGTGGTGCCTGTCACTCCCCCCAGCCCATCCCACCCCCCTTCTTCACGGTG
This sequence comes from Megaceryle torquata, assembly GCA_024611175.1. Classification (NCBI taxonomy): domain Eukaryota; kingdom Metazoa; phylum Chordata; class Aves; order Coraciiformes; family Cerylidae; genus Megaceryle; species Megaceryle torquata. Next base: position 29,378 of record JANIJG010026071.1, read on the forward strand.
TAGTCCAAGATATCTGACAAAAACACTCGAGAACAAAGCGGGCTGGCTAATTCGGGGAGTTATCAGGAAGCCTGGAGCAGAGCTGAGATAATAGGCCTTAAATAGCAGCCTGATTGCGCTTCCTCCAGAGGCTTTGCACGGCTCCCTCCCGCCCTGCGGCGAGCAGCGAGGGGCTCCGGGCCACCAGGCACCCCTGGAGCTGGGACCTGGCTGAGCTGGGGGTGTTGCTGCAATGTGGGGGACAGTGCTGCTGGCTCCCTTGCTTGGCATTTGCAGGGGGGGAAAAATCCCAAAGGAAAAGCAAAGCTGCCTGGGGTGGCTCGATGCTCTTTCTGTGAGGTGCCCTGGCCACTTGTGCCATCGTGGGGCCACGGTACAGAGGTGGAAGCAAGGCTGAGGAGAGAGGGCTCAGCCCAGTGAATCCTATCATGCCAGGACACTTGCTGGACCATGGGCTGTGGCACTGAGCAGGGGTGTATTTGTGGCAGGACCCGATTACTTTTGCATAAAAATATTATTTTTTTCGTAACAGGGAAGTTTAATCAGCAGGAAAGCAGGGTGGTTATCGCATCCAAAGGGGCACATTCAAAACCCTGTGGCCATGGAGAGCACCAAGCCGCGGGGCAGCAGAATGCTGAGCGTGTGCCGTGTCATCCCGAGCACGGGGCAGCGATGGGGCACGTGGCCCTTTGTGCTGTGCCAGTGCTGATGGACCAGCATCGTGAGCGCTGCCTGGTGCAGACCCCAGCCCCAGTGAGGCTACGGATCTGGTCCCGAACCATCCTGTTCCACACCAACATCTCCTGTTATGCCCCACTTGGGCGCAGCTGGTGCTGCATCAAGGGACTGCTTTGTAGCCTCTGCACTCAGAAGCTGAACTTCAGCGCTGACACGTCTTTTCCTGGTGTAGTTAGTTTACAACAGAGGAGTTTCCTACCCTGGAGGACAGGCGGTTTCCGCGGAGAGGGGGCTCGGGGGCGAGGGAAGCCTTGTGATGCAAACATCAAACCCTTCTCCTCTGATGCTCGGGTGGTGGGACCGAAAGGGCTACTGGTTTTTCTCATTTCCTCGTGGAAGAAATGTGCAGTGTTCCAAATATGGCTTGTAGCTACTTCAGGAGTGAGTCATTACTTTGTGTATAAGCTAAACACTGGAGCATAATCATAAATAAATAACACTGGCTTCATAAACTGGAAATTAAATATATCCCGTCCTTGTTTGCAATCCACTGTGATTCATGGTGTTGCTTCCTAGTTTAGTTTTTATTTCAGAGCAACTTTTGAAGCCTTGCAGGGCTCTCTGCACTGTTTATCCACGCTGCAGCTCTGATTTGTCCTGTGATAGTGCTCGAGGAAAGTTGTTTGCCCATATGTTTGATATTAATAACAAATTCCACCCCTCGTGTGCTTTCTCTTTGCTGTGTCCTTGCGGGGCTGGCGGCGGTGACAGGCGTGAAGGCGCTGGGCTGGAGGCCGCTGAACATCTGCGGTTCACCAGGTCCCCTCCGTCTCCACCGACGGCTGTGAAAGCTCTGCCCAGAGCAGGCGAGCAGGAGCCAAAGCTAAAACCCAGAGAGTTTTAAAAGCCCAGATCTGTGCTCGTGTGTGCCTGACGTACTCTTCTTGCTGAAAGCGCTGGTCCCACCCAGCCCTTTTCCCCGGCCCCTCTCTCCCCAGCTTCCCTGCGGCTGCAGGAGTGTTTGAGCAGACAGGCTCTGAGCTGGTGCAGGCACTTCATCTCAGCAAATCCCCTTCTATTTTTTCACCAGCTTGATGTCCAGCAGGATCAGTTCCCCAGCCCGACTCACAAGAAACACCGGGACAAGCGGCTGAGACCACGGTGCCACCGCAGTGGAGCTGTCATCTGGAGGAGACCATAAGGACCATGGTGCTGAGCTTCCCTCCTGCCTTGCTTTGGGCATTGTGTAAATCACTGACGTGTATGGACGGTGGGTGAGAAGGTGCCTCATGCCTCAGACTCCCCTACCTCCTCCTCTTCCTCACCACTAACCCAGCCAGATACTGGATTAGACCAAAAATCACATGCCCAGGGGCTGGGTGGGTTTTGCATTTCAAGTCTGGCTGAGGCTTGGAGGTGAATGTCTGGCTGAAGAGTTGTGTTCAGCACAGAGCCCACTGCTGTCCCCCACCTGAGCCCTGAGGCAGTGGTGACACCAGCAGGTGACACCCAGTGCAGCTCCAGGGACTCCATGCTCCATCCCTGCCAGAGGAATTGGGATATTTTGGCTCCTAATCCTCCTGCAGCCACCCCCTGGCTCCTGGGTGTCTGGCTTGGCTGCAGAGCCCTTGGTTAGCAGCAGCTCTGGAGGGCTCACTGGGTGAAGAGGTCAATGCAGGCATCTGGGGTCGCTTTAGGGTTACCCTGCTCTTCGTTTAGCTGAGAAAAAAATAAGTCTGCCTCTTTCTTCCCCTGGGGTCTGAGGAGGTGGGGGTGTAGGGAAGCGGGGGCTGAGCAGACCTGTGAATGGCTGGTGTCCTTTTCCAGGGTGGGATGTCCCATTCCGTACTGGGAGGGCAGAAAAGGCCCAGGTGGTGGATACATCCTTTCCATGCTGCACATCTGCCCTTCTTGTTGCTGGTGGGTTTTTTTTCCTCAGATGCCCATTTTGACAGCAGCAATGGGGTAGTTTAACCTGGGAGGCAGAAGGTAACCTTCCAGAGCCCCCAGATTCCATGTCTTTGCTCCTACCCGTGCCATTTCCCATGCCATACTTGAAACCACAACACACTAGATGAATCTGTTCCCTAAAGCTGAGCCTACTAAGACCAGATCTTCCCTCATTTCCACTGTGTTAAGAAACCTCAGAGACCTTTGGTGCGTCAGGGTCCAAATCTCATTTTTAAGTTAAATACCTGCAGTTGCCTGTTTTGGCAGAGTTCAGCTGCTAGACCTGCTCCCCGTGAAACCAGGCTGGAGCATGTAAAACAGGAACGTTAACTATTTTTCCAGCTGTCTGCAGCTCACGAACTGTAAAACACACACACAAGTGTTACACCTCCACTCCTTGCCAAGGAGATGCCAGAGACGCTGAGATCGGTGTTTTGTTTTTCCTTAAAGATGGTTTCTAAAACTTGGAGGAAATCCCTGACAGTGGCAGCTCTTCTGCAAGAGCTCCCAGATGTGGCTGTTGGCAGGCACCAGGCTCCACCAGTGTTCCTCAAGGTGGGTGGTTGTCATTCCACCCCAAAGGTGGGGCGAGACAAGCGAGACCTTTCCCCAGTAGCACTCTGGGGCCATGGAGGTGAAACATCTCCAGATCTGGGACTCGGAGCCCAGCCTCTCATTCTGCCAGAGCCCACTGTTCCTGGCAGCGGCTCTGCAGATGTCCAGGGATCCCAGAAAAGCAGTTGACACCAGCCAGGAGCTGAGCCCTGCATTGGGGTGGGAAAGAGCATTAGCTGCCTGGCCAGCCTGAAATCAATTTGTGTCTATCTTTGAACCTGATTCCTCTCTAAGCCTGTTTTGGCTCCGTCCATTTGGAATAGACCCGATCCTGAAGGGAAAAGCAGGCAACCCAGACTAAACATCAAATATTAAATAGCGACTGTTAATATGACAGCCATTAAACACAAGCGCTCTCCAGCCTCCGTAGCAGCTGGAAGCTGGGCTGCTCACCCACCTCTGCCTCCCCGCGCTACCCACGGCGAAGCCGGGCTGCATGTGTGTATGTCGAGTTGCTGGAACAAAGCAGCAGCCCAGTTTCCTGCTGCCAAGCTCTCTGGCATTCCATCTTCAGCCTCCTCTTTTAGCAGAGGTAGGAGGGGATGGGGCACTGTCTCCTTCTGAGATGGGCAGGGAGGCTTCTCCCCCTCTGCTGCTGGAAAATCAAATCTTTTGTTTTGGGATGGATCCAAGAGGCTTTGAAGTCCTGGGAGGGATCCGCTGGCCAGGCAAAGTGTTTTCTCCTCCTCTCCCAGAATTTCAAAGCCACGGCATTGGGGTAAAGCCAAGATGAGGGCTCCTGTATGGCCACAGAGAAGGGCTTGGTCCAGCTGTGCTGGGGATCACAGAGACCAGGGAGGCTGTGGTGAAACAAACACCCCAAAGAAGCGTGAAAAAGAAAACCTCAGATGTGTCCCTCTTTGCTTTCAGGCTTGTGCTGCACTTCACTCCCACCTCAGCTGCCCCCCACAGGATCCCAGCACAGTGGGGGTCAGAAGGGACCTCTGGAGATCTGACCCAGCCCCCTTGCTTTGGGGTTGCCCCGGCCAGGTAGGTACGCTTCTCTGTGGGTGAAGTTTCAGGAGAAGGTGGGCAAGCATCAATGTCCACGGATGCCCTGTGGGTTTGCACGTGCCGGGGCAGCGGAGGGGTGAGGGACGTCCCTGAGCAAGATCCCCTGTCACGTTGTCAGCGGGCACTTGCAGTCATGGCACGGCGTGGCCCTGGGTCCTTCTCTTTATCTGCTGTGCTCCTCTTTCCTTGAGCCACTTCCTTATCACATTTCGAGCATACCTTCCACTTGACTTAACACTAACATATGTACAGTCAACATTTCAGTAATGCCTTACAAATTAGCTAGGGCTGATTGAGAGATTATCTGCTGCTTCCAACCTCTTCCCACCCCCCTGCTCCCCATCCCTGGCCCCCACTTCTCTGCATCGAAGGGGCTCCCTCCCAGGGAAGGGAGCTGGGGCCCCCTCCTGGTCCACCCTCCTCTGAGTTTCTGGGAAGCATCCTTCTCTCCTTCCTCCTCTTCCTTCTCTCTCTAGCTGAAGTACTTTCTTGGGTGAAGCATGGCTCTGCTTGCTGGGGCTTTATGGGGGAGCCAGCACCCTGGCTCTGTGGAGGCCAAGGGGGTTCCCCCATCCTCCATCCCAACAGACTCTCTCTAGGAAGTGGCTCTTGCTGGCACACAAAGCAGCCAGCCCTCCAGAGAGGGGTGACCCGTGCTACATATGGCCAGAGGAGCAGAGCAGCCCCAGCAGCTCCTGCCGGAGCCTGGGCTCTGTGGATCTGCAGCTTATAAATGAGTCAGGAAGGCAGATGGACAACATGCCTCTCGAGGGGCTTTCCTGAGAAAGCCTTTAGCTCTTCAAACACTAGGTTGCTGGTTCTGCTTCCGCTGTCCCAGCAGCGTAGCCTTCTGGACGGGGAGGCTTAGAGTCCTCCTGGAGACATTCCCATCATCCAGCAACTTCCCCGGGGGTGCGTTATGAGGGATTTCTTTTGTTCAGAGCTTTTACACTTCCTGCAGCCCTCCTGAGTTCCTGAGCACCGGCCACTTAGTCCTTGCTGTGCAGGAGCCGTGTTTCTGTGTCACTCAGTGCTGGGAAATGCTCCACAAGCACATTTCTGTTGCAAGAGGCTGTGAAAAACGAGGATCTGTTTTATACGAGGGGCCCTGTGCCGACTGCATGGAGTTATTACGGCTGGAAGGGATCTCCACCAGCTCACCTGCTCCACTTCATCCTGCACATCAGGCTGGTAAACCATCCTTGTCAGATGTGTGTGCTCAGCCTTATCCATGAGTATCTCCAGGGAAAGCAATTCAACCACCTCCTTGAGCAGCTTGTTCCACCGACTGAACTCTAGTTAGTTATAAAGGCTTCCCTAATGTTTAACTTTAATTCTGTCTACTGTAACATAACACCATTATTACCAGTTTGAGCTCCTTGATGGCTCTTTTTCCCCTAAGACCCCATTTAGAGGAGATGGGGAAGGAATGAGATGAACCAGCTTAGAGCTCCGTTACGACACAGTGCCAGCCAATTCTGTTTAATGCAGGTTAAGATAGGTAGAACTTACGGCATCGGACTGGGTTTTTAAATGGACTTAGGCAATGCTCAGATGTCCTCTTGGGAAATTATCTGGGTTGTGGAGCTGGTGCCCCGGCTGCCTCTGCCACCCAGCTCCTGGGAGGATTAGGGATGAAGTAACCCGGCCTGTGGTGGGGCTGGCAGGTGGAGAGTCACTGGTCTCACCAGGTAGGTGCAGGGAGGAACAATGGTGGAGAAATGGGGGAGTTTCAAACCTCACAAGCTTGGGCTGCAACCATCTCTTCTGGGTCTCCATGGCTGGCAAGATGTATCCAAGCCAGCAGGTCAGGGTAGCAGGTATCTCTTGATTTTTTTTTTTTTTATGTTTGTAGGAGAATGGCCATGGACAGCATCACCAGTGGGGGCTGGAGAAGTTGGTCCTTGCTGGGGTGAGTGGATGGGCTCCCCTGCCAGGGCCACGCACATGGGTTGTGATCCCCAAGCACATGAGAAGGTCGCTTGCTCCGTTCTACGCTTTGAGGTTTCTCCTCACCTGTGAATCGTCTGCAGAGCACAACTTTTTAATTAAAGCAATTACTCAACAATATTTTTTTACCCCTTACTGAGTGATGGTAGCGAGTGGCTTTTATCCTTTTAGGGCCCATTTGTAAGCGATTCCCCTCAAGCATTTGGCAGTGGAAATTCAGGCAGCTTTCCGGGGCGAGCGAGTCACGCGGCGTCTCTCCGTGCCGCCTGTGGGTGAGCGCGACGTGCTGAGCCAGGCGAGTGCCATCGCGACTCGGAACGTGTTTCCTGTGGAGATTCTGAAATATTTACTTAAATGGAGCTGCTGAGGCTCCTGGCAGTGAGCACGACAACCTGGGTTTTCATGGCTAATGAAGACAAAACAGGACGCTGGGCAGGGGCTGAGCCGATTGTTTGAGGGCTCGAGGACATGCAATATTTTAGTGGTATTTATCTAATTTAGTTGACAAGGTGGGGATTTTATTTATTTATTTCTAAAGCACCCGTGTGTGTGTCCCCAACCCTTGTAAAGCTTGTGGTTCTACCCAGGATTCAAGTGACAAACTTTTGCTGGTTTGCTTTAGCCATGAGTTCTATAAAAGTGTGGTTAGACTGCTTCTTCAGAAAGAGTTGGTTTCCTCCTTTTTTCTTTTTTTATTTATATTTTTTTGGCTGATAAATTGCAAATGGATGAGGGGAACTTGCTCAGTTTCCCTGCTGACCTCCTCCTTTGGGCAGGAATTAAACATGGGGAATTTCAGGCTAAAATGCAAATGCTTTGGACATTTATGAGAGCGGGAAAATGGGGGTCAATTACGAGAACTGTGGAGAGACTTTGTATATGGTTGCTACTGGCAGCCAGTACCAGGGATTGCTGGAGGCTGCAGCTCCTGGGGGGCTCACAACCGGCTTGCCCAGGCTCAGCAGCCACTTGCCTGGCCACAGCAGCCCATCTTCACCCTTCTCCTGAGCCCCAGGAGCATGGGACAGATGGTGACCACCATGTCCTGGAGATGGAGAGCTGGGTTTCTGCAGCAAGGATCTGCTCCCATGGATTATTGCTGGCTGCAAAGCCCAGGAGAACAGCTGGATGTGGACCTGTGACACCTTGGGTACCCCTCTGGCCCCATGGAGGGAAGTTGGGGTGGGTGTCTAAGGGTTGGTAGATGCACAGCAGGGACACCGGTCCCTTGGGCAGCAGCACAGATGCAGCTGCTCTTTGGGCATCATGTATGCATAGCCTTAGGAAGGTGGACACAGTTCCCAGCTCACTGCTGATGGTCTGCATGGTGCTGCTGTCTAAGCGAGACAGTAAATGTGGCTCTGAAAACTCTCCCAGTTTGATAGAAGGTGAACAAAAATCAACTTGATTTCCTTTTTCCCCTGATACTCCCCCTTGCTCCTGTGCTGTCCCTGCCAGGAGGTGCCACCTCGGTGCTGGGTGCTTGGGAGGGCATTGGGTGGCCACAGGTGCCTCTGTGGAGCCCTGGGATGCTGCTGATGGGTGGAGGAAGGAGTAGGAGGGGAGGCTGTGATGAGAGCCCCTCCGGGGAAATCCCTGCAGGCTCTGACAGCAGATTTGCACTGTGAAAAATTTGCATCTCCTGCTGAGGACTCAATTTTCGTAGGAGATAATCAAACGTGACCTGTGTAACAGTGATATTTTTACAGGATGTTTTTTCTGCCTTCTTTTTTTAATGTTTTTATTACTTTTTTTCTTTGCTCCCCTCTCTCTCTGGTTCCGTTTGGCATCTTCGGCAGTACCCCCCGGTTGTATTTTGACAAGGCTCCTCAAACCACTTGTAAACACTTCCGAGGGAAGACGAGGTGGAAACCACGGTGTCTACCTGACAGTTACTAACACGACTTCCAGGATGAAGTGGGTCAATCCCAGAGCCCACCTGCCTGGCCCGGCCACCCTGGAGGCCATCAGCAGGAGGTCAGTGGGGGCAGAGGGAGGAAGGGGTGGAACAGGGTGGAATTGGTGCCGGTATTCACGGGGCCTCGGTGGAAAAGCGTGGGAGGGGGGAGCGTTGCAAGGTAACGCCGGCAAAGCTGCGAGGGCAATTTTCTTCCACCCACGGGCTCTCTGAAGTCCTTGCCTGTCAATCAGCCCCTTATTTACATGAATACCAAATCCTCTTGCAGCTTCTTTAAATAAAACAAGACCACGCACCTTCCTGTAGCGAAACATATTATAGCAGTTTGTCACAGCATCATCCAGTAGGTATTAATTCCCAAATCATTTTATGACATGTTTTATCATAAGTTATTAAAGAAGGTAGCTGCATTGGGCAATCATTTGATAAACCAAGCCATAATTTAACACGCTCCTCCGTCATATTAGTGAGGAACAAGATTTATTTTCTCAGTGCAACTTTAATTACGGAGAACACAAGCAAGGGATTGAGTCGGCTGAATCCTTAAGGTTAATGATGTCTCCTGTGAAGCACCTTGGGGCAAGGCACGGGACCTTCCCAGAGCTGCTGACTCACCTGCGGTTGGCACGTCTGGCTCCAGGTACGCAACGTGACCTTGAGATTTGGGCCTCGGAAGGTGGCTGTGCTCTTCTAGGGAGATTTAGGGCGTTGGTGCTAGGCTGCCAAGGTTGGCTCTCTGCCTGGCTGCAGCCCTTCGGGGAAGCCGAGCGCTTCTGCTGCTGCAGGAGGGACTTTCCCAACTGGGCAAGAGCGTGTCCCTAAATCATAGAATCATGGCATGGTTTGGGTAGGAGGGCACCTTCCAAGGTCATCCAGTCTGACCCTCCTGCAGGGAGCAGGGACATCCGCGACTAGAACAGGTTGCTCAGAGCCTTGTCCAGCCTGACCTGGAATAGCTCCTCCTGAATAGGGTCCTTCCCTGAGCCTCAGCTCTCGGCAGTCGCTTTTAGCACTTGCACTGCAGCTGCCAGTTAATTTTCTGGCATTGCTGTGAACCGGAGGGTCCACCACACTTTCTCAAGCCTCTGTTCTTCAGCCTGGGGTGGCTGTTGGAAGACTTGGAAGACAGGGCAAATAGGCCACAGGAGGGGGGTTATCTGCACCAGCAGCCTCTGCTCCCTCGGGGCAGAGCCGGCTGTGAACCCAGCCCAGGGGGGTCCTGGAACAGAGCAGCAGGGAGGCAGAAAAACCCAAGGAAATGACCCAGAGGCTTCCGAAAAAGCTGAATATCTCCTCCCATCGGGGGAGTTAATGACCCTTCTGGCAAATATCACTATCAGGCTGGGAACTTGTCAGGAATCCTCACGTTCCCCCAGTTGCTGCTGTGTTCTTACGCTATTTTTTTTTTTTCCACCTATTTATTGTTGGCTCTGGAAATTGTCTTTTAATTTCTGTGCCTTTGCTCTGGTGTCTCTGCCCAAGCCCTGTGCTTGCCCTCGCGGCTCCAGCCACGGAGGGTGCGAGAAGGGCAGGGAAGGGGGGTCACCCCTGGTGCACAGAAGCTTTCCCAGCTGGCAGAGCCTGGCCATGGGTGGTGGGATCCCCAGCGGCTGCTCCCTGTGATGGGCAAGCTCTTCTCTGGGCTCTGCCCCTTTGCCAGAGCCTGGAAGGTCTCAGGGCTGCCTGCTGCTCCTCACCCACGTGCTGGTGAGATGAGGGGATGTCCCATGTGGCTTTTGGGTTGGGGGATGCGTAATCCAGGCCTTAGAGCTGTCTGAGGACCTTGTCTGGCAAATATCTCACCAGGGAAAGCTCCAGGTGCAGTTCAGAGCCTTGGTGCCAAGGGATGGGGGAAAGCTGTCCCTGGGGCTGGGCTGGTGGGTACAGCACAGGGTGGGGATGCTCCATGGGGACCACTGCGGGCTCGGGGAGAAACCAGCTCCGTGCATCCCGCTGCTTCCTCTCTGCCACGCCACACCAAGCTTCCCTACTTCACAGTCACAAATCGGGGGTGTGTGTGTGGAAATAATAATCCTTTATTAAACTCTAAATTACTAAGCAGTTGGGGCAGGGAGGGGTGAGGAAGAAGAGATGCTTAAACACCTCGGGCTGATGTCATGTCTTTTAGTCAGGAGCAGGAGAAACACAATCCAGTTCTTTTCCCCCCAACAGAACAAAGGGGAAAGTCCCCAGGGGGAGATTAGGAAAAGTGAAATAATAATAGTAAAAAAAAACCCCACACAACAAAAACCAATCCACAAAATGAGAGAGGAGAGGAACACCGGGGGGGGGGGAAGAAAAAAGGCAAGACAAAACCCTCATCCCCCTGAAGTGTCCCTGCTGTTGTGTGTAACAGCTTCTCTCTACCCCCCTTCCCCAGCACCAGCCAGGCTTACAGAGCCATAAAATAAGAGTTTGTGGCGTGTTCAATCGATTATTCCCCTAATGCACTGTTTTTGGAGACAGGTAATTTATTTCAGACTCTACATGTCTACATGTGAGAGAGGGGAAAAAAAAAGAAAAATCCCTTTTTTCTTTCTTCCCTTTTTGGTTTGCAGACCTTTTTTTGCCCCTTTGCCCCCACCTCTCCCTCGCTTCCCCCTCTGTTCCCCCCCAGACACGAGTGTTTCCCGGTGGAAGGTGCAGCCATTCCCACAGTGAAACCCAAGGCAGGTAATGACTTTCTCACCCCATCCATAGTGCTCCAGAAACTGCTGCCTCACCAGCTGCATCCCTTTATTCTGGAGAGACAAGGGGGAGGGGGGACATGCCAGCCCCCTCTGATTCCCTCTCCTCCAAGGCCTCCCCATAAAAATTGGGGGGGGGGAAGAGAAAGATGTAAAGGGAGCAAGTGTTTGCAGAGATAGAGTTTCCATCAGACAGCGGGGCTGGGGAAGTGGGGGATGTTGGGTGTCCAGGAAGGAGCAGGTTCCTGAGCTCCTGTTGTGCTCTCCAAGGCCTTAAGATCCCTCATTTAAGTGATCTTAAAGGTCTTTTCCAACCAAATCAGTTCTAGGATTGAGTGGATTACACCTGGGTGTATCTTACTGCTGAAGAGTTTTTATCCTAATGTGCTCTTTTCCTGTCTCCCAGGTCGATGAACTCTCCAGGGCTCAGACATCTCTTGGACGCTCTTCCTTCACCCTCCTCCAGCACCTGAAGGTTCTGGGAGATGTGAGGGGGGGATGGTCTTCCCCCAGCTCCACAGCCTGGATATCTGTGACCTGGTTTGAAGTGTGGGGCTGGCTTCCCCTCTGCCTTTTGGACACTTGGAAAAAAAAAATGGGGAAGACTTTTTTCCCCCCTGAAAAGAGCAGGTGTCTGTGCTGTCGGCCCCTGGCCTGCAGGCTCCTGGGCTGTAAATTCAAGCATGAGCTAACCAGGGAATTCAGTGGCAGGAGGAATATTTTGATCGTGAAGACTTAAATATGTTTTCTGATGTTTCAGAGTGAGGTCAAAGCCCATCCGTGCTCCCTCCCTGCTCTGGCTACTCCCACCACCTGCCTGTCCTCCTCCAAACGACTCTGCCAGGATCAAAGCCTGCCCGAACCGTTTCCATATGACCTGCTCCTCTCCAATGGGCCCCTTGGCCAGGTGGCTTTTCCCACTATCTGCAGACCTCCCACTTCTAAGAGAAGCACAATAAAGCTGGGCCAGAGAAGCAACGGGAAGGCAGCTCCCTCATCTTCATAGAATCATGGAATGGTTTGGGTCAGAAGGGACCTTAAAGACCATCTTGTTCCAACCCCCTGTTGTGTGCAGAGATACATTCCACTAGACTAGGTTCCTCAGAGCCCCATCCAGTCTGGCAGTGACCATCTTCTGGCCCTCTTCTCATGGGCTGTCCTTGAAAAGAGTGATGAAACCCAGCAAGTGTGGCACGGGGCTTGGTGTTCTGGTGACCTTCACCCAGCTGGGCTGTGCCATCCCTCCACTGGCATGCCACACCATGGGGCACACCCTTGCCTCCCCAGGTGCCGTGCTTGCAGTGGTGGAGCTTTTTTGGCTATGAAAGGTTATTTGGCAGAGCCTGGTGCCCCAAGCGCCATCCCCTTTCAGACAAGTCCACCAGAAGAGTCATCCAATATCCCCAGACTTCATCCCATAGAATAATTTTGGCTGGAAGAGACCTTTAAGATGAAGTCCGACCATCTCCGTGCTCTCACAGCCGAGCTCTCCCAGCACACCGGCCCTGGGCTTTGACCCGTGCCAGCAGCACGTGGAGCCACTTGGCATTTCATCAGGAGCTTAACGACTCTTTGGGTTGCAAGCAATTAAACAACCTCTGTGCAGCGTTATTTCCGTGCTAAGCTGCTGAAGTTTTGGTAAATATATGACCATGCATCAGGCGCTTGTGAGACAAACCATCTCGTTGGGAATTTGGAGGAGAACAACAAAAATGATTAAGTGGCTGGAGGGATTGACTTATGAAGAGAGATTAAAAGAGCTAAATCTGCCTAGCTGGGTGAGCCGACATCCATGGCAAGAGATGACTATCTGCAAGGATATGAAGGGCATAAATCACAGCTCGAGGGATTTGTGGGGGGCAACCCCAGGAGAATAACTGGGAGGAACAGGCGTAAGTAGAGCACAGGGGAAAAAAAAAAAAAACAAACCAAAACAAAAATCATTTAGACAAGATCTGGTGAGGGCTCCTGGGGTGGAGAAGGAAGAGGGCAGGAGGTCCTTGCTGGAGCCTCAGGAGCAGTGAGAGCTCCTGCAGCGAGGGGAGGCAGGGCTAGCTGGGACTGGGACACTTGGGTCCCCGCTCACCTTCTGGAAAAAGCTGAGGCAGTGAAGGGGGTTCTTGCCTGTGCCAGTGAAATGCGGCTGCAGGCAGGAGAGCTCTGAGGGTCTGGGTCAGCCATGGTGCATGGGAGAGGTGCAGATGCCCCGTCTGCTGCACGTGCCCCATTTGTTGCCATCTACAGCAAAGCCAAAGCAAACAGAACCGTGGGAACCCAGCTTTCTGCACCCAGGTGCCGAGTACAAGACGTGAGGCACCATGGAAGTGGAGCCTCTTAAAAGGTTAGTTCAGATTTTCTGGGTTCAGCCCACTCCCTTGCCAACCAGGGTGAGCACGGGGCCCGGAGTCGGAGCGGGCATGGGTCAGCACCTCGCATGGCACAGCACTGGGATAAGGACCACGGCGTCTCTGGCAGATGAGTCCCCGTTTAACTTGCATTAGGGAGGTGATGGCAGCGTTGCCTTGGCCCAGGGAGCCTGGTAGGGTGGTGGGGAGCAGTGGGTAAAGCTGGGGTGGCTTTGTGAGGCTTGGTGGCAACTTGACTTTGAATGTTTTCAATTCTCCAGTGCACAGGAGCCACCTGAGCTGCCGATGGGTTTCCTGATGGACTCTGTAAGCTGTTGGTGTGTGCTCCTCAAACAGCCGCCTCGGCTCTGCCCCAGGCGAATTCCTACACAGCGAAGCGAGGCTGCTGAGGAAGGAGCTGGCACCCTCTCATGAAGCCTCCAAGAAAAAAGTGAGTATATCTGACAGCTTCTGCGGATGCCTGGCTCCCACACACCGCTACTTTTGATTAGGTTTTAAAAATATTTAATCTGCACAATTTTACAAGGGGGATTCAGCTTTATTCCTGCAGTAATCCCTCCTGCCTGGTGCAAGGCTGAGCAGCAGCTTCCCTGTCACCAAAGACACCTGTCCCTGTCCCCCCCGTGCTTCTTCACAGACAGCTGGCAGCAGGAGAGGAGGAGGAGGAGGGCACGTGGGTCTGGTTGTGCCCAGAGTGACGTGCAGGTCACTCTCGGTGTTTTCTACCTCTGAGCCCAGGCAGCAGACCTGGGAGAGTGGAGACGAGGGGAAACTCCCTTCCAGCAGCAGCGGAATCTGGATCAGTGTGGAGCTTGGAGGATAATTCGCGCTGCATAATTCACTCAAGACTCATCTCACAGCAGCTCCGAGCTCCTCACGTGAGCCAGTGTTTGTATTTAGTGGAATAAGGAGAGCTCTGCAGGTTCCCCACGACTTGTGTCGCTAGGTGGTTTAATGTTTGCTGATGGGATGAGTTCATAAAGACTGGTGTGAGCCTCTGAAACCTGGCTCCTGGGAGCGCTGGAGCGGAGACGGACCGGTCTTCGCCTAACTGGTTTATTTTCTCTAATGTCTGTAGATAGCAAAAGCAAAAAGAGGTAGTGGAAAGCTGCCCTGCAGTGCTCAGAAAAATGAATTTCCTATTCCCCATGGGGAGAGTGGAGCTGGTTTTCAGCCCAGGCTGCAGCACCATCTCCACCCCAGTGACCTGTGCAATGGCTCTGCCCGGCCGCTTGTCCCCTCTCGCCATCCTGCCTGGCCCCGTGTCCCCAGCTGCCAGCGGGCCAGGCCAGTGCGCCTCTTTAAAGGGTAATTTCCTGTGAGGAGCTTCCAGGTCTCTCAGTTCTCCTCTCAGCAGCCTGGACTTTGGCTTACGCTTGCAAATGACAAATTGTGCTTTCGCCTCCGATTCCAGCCTCGCTGGCATCCTCAGCCGAGGCAGCTCTGCAGAAAGCAGCGCCTTCTCCGCAACCAGCGGGAGGTCGCCTTTTCCTCTTCTCTCTGCTCCCTCCCCCTTGCCTTAATTGCAGCCCAACATGGGCTTTCGAGGTGTATTAAACATACAAATTATTCTGCAAAGCCTCATGAAGTGCTAGTTACCAAGGCCTCTAATGGGAGATGACAGTGCAACCAGAGAAGCTGTTAACGACAAAGCATTGTCTGAAATCACTCTGGCAACACCAGCGCTTTGCAGGCGTGGTGCTGGGGGCTGGGTTGGGCTCTCTGGTTGTGGTGTCACCCCCCCCCCAGCAAGGTCCCTGTGGGCTGCCTGGGCACCCACAGACCAGGGCATTGCGCCGGGACCTGGGGAGGACCAGAGGCTCTTGGCGAAAGGCTCCCCAGGCTGCACCTGCGATATTGCACTCGCTCCTGGAATGATGCTGATGGATTGGAGAGAGTTCAGAGGAGAAGCAGGAACATAATCAAGGAGCTGGAGGGCATGATTTATATGGCAAGTTTAAAAGGGCTGCATAATAGCAACAACAATAAGCGCTCGCAGCACAGTGTGTTTTTCATCTTTGCCCTCAAACAAAGCGAACACGAACTACACCCAACCACACAAACAACTTAACTCCATCTCACACAGCCAGCCCATAGCGGGAGCAAGGCGAGAACCACCTGAGAGCCTCCCCAGAGCTGACGAGCTGCTCAGGGAAGGGAGCTGATGAGGTTAGCAACGTATAAAGGCATGGAAATGAGAAAAGGAAAGCGTAGGCTGAGTATCAGGGAAATTTGCCATCGGGGCAGCACCATGAGCAGGGGACTGTTGCCATCCTGGAGGAGGAGGAGGGATGGCCTGGTGGGTCCTAACTCATCTTTCTAGGAGGATGGGTCTCCTCTGAGGGTGATGGTGTGGGATGAGTGGCTGGGTGTGGGTCCTGGGGAGGGCTGGAAGGGGAGGGGCAAAGTTTGGGTCTTGCTGGATGTGTGTTGGATATTCAGAGAAGGTGCTTATGATGGTGTGAAGGTTCAGCTGAGGTCTGGGGACCTGGCTGACACTTGACCGCTGCAGGGCTGGCTGCTGGGGCTGTGCCAGCAGCTTCCCAGACAGCCAAGCTGGCAGGGTGTGTATACATCATGTCTCCCAACTCCTTGGCTGTGTGTTGTAATGGGTTAATCTGTGCCTGTTGCCAGAGCCAGCATCACAGCTGTTCCTTTCGATCGGGGTTTGTGGGGCTTGGTACCATTTTGAGGTGCTGAGGGCTGTCAAATCACAGCCAGAGCTGATCTGCAAAGTGTCCCAGGTCCTCTAAGGCACCTTATTTTAAATGACTTAAGAGAGGTGGAAGAGTTATAGAAGCACACGAGATAAAAATAAGACTTCCCTGTCCTACCACCTGCTCCCTGGGTCTTTCTGCCGTCCTGCCACCCCCCACAAGTGATACCATCCATGGGGGGGGGGGGGCACATCCTGCATTTGCCCAGGGATGCTGGAGACATCCCTGGTCACCTGCTCCTCCTGCAAGACCCCATCGGGAGGGTGCAGCATCCAAGCCCTTCACTTGTGCCCTCTGACCCTGCTCCTGCCCTAGCCCCAGGCAGCAGCTCGCTCCATCCCTCGAGCCCCAGCCCCTCTGGTGCCCAGGCTGGTGCCAGCCCCTGCCTCCCCTCCCTGGCTCAGGCAGCTGGAGCCAGCAGGCAGGGGTTGATTGCTCCGCTCCCAGCCCATTCTCCAAGGAGGAAGATGAAGCCCAACAGTCTAAATATAGTCCAGGCTGACAACGGCGAAGGCGGTGGGAGGGGTGTAGACCTTGGTAGGGGAAATTCACTCTCTGTGGCTCAGCGATGGGCGGCTGCTTTCCCGGAGAAGTGGACACGGAAAGTTCCTACCAACAATAATCCACCAAAGCAGAGGGAAATTAAAACAAAACAAAACCACCAAGCCTCCTTTTACAAGCTCTCTCCAGCTGCAGGGAGGACTGCGGGGAAAAGATAAATGCAGATCCAGACAGAGGGGACCAGGGCCGGGCTGGGGTCTGCAGGAAGATTTAAGGCCTCGAAGTCCAAAGGCAAAGCTGGATCATCACACGAGGAGAGAAAAATCTCTGGGAGTGGATATCACGTTAAACAATGTGTTGTAATAAGTGTTTTATGCTTTAGAGGAGGAGAGAGAACTGTGAAATCCCCCGTAAGAGCTAATTACTGCAAATTCCTTTTCAATAAAACAAGACAAAAAAAAAATCCTCTCTTAATGGAAAAATCCATGTAAGGCTCAGATGAGGTAACCGCTGTTCGTGGCCTCAAATCGGCTTTTCCCTCGCTTGGCAAACCTGGCCCAGCCTCCTCCGAGGGGGCTGCAGGTGTGAAGCTGTGGGGTTGTGCTTCAGGTCTGCAGGGCAAAGGTGATCCTTTGGGGACTAAAATCCCAGGGAAAAGGTTGTCTAGTGCTCAGGGGTGAGGCGATGTGCAAAGTCAGGGTGCATGCTACGTTTTCTGACTGTGGCAGGATGTGGGCAGGGATTAGAACTGCAGGGGAGGGGAGGTATCCCAGCTCTGGGAGAGCTGGTCTCAGGATGCAGTGGCACCTCGCTGGTGGTGTCCGATGTGGTGCTGACGGTGAGCACCGGTGCCTGGAAGGGATGGTAGGAGCTTCCCACCCTGCACTGCCTGCGTCCCCTGGGTGTCCCGAGACCCCCCTGCGACCTCCATCGCCTCTCTCAGTCCAACCCCATTGCAAAAAGCTACAGAATGGAATTGGGAGTTTGAATTAAGGATTTGCCTCTGTCCCCGATACTCTGTATTTCCCTGTGATTTGAAATGGGGCCAGTTTGGTGGATTTCTGGCACATGGGAGCAATATATTGAATTACATGTATGTCCAGCGCTTAGGAGAGATACATTTCTTTTCCACATGTTCATGCAGCTGCGTGACCCCAGGAAACCCAACAGTGGGGTCTGTCTTCGGAGACAAATAGGGATTGTTTTGTGTGTGTGTGTAAATGCTCCAATGCTCCCTCCCCCTCCGCTCCCCCCAGCCTGTGCCTGTGTGTATGGGGGGGATCACTCCCCACCGAACACGTTCACATCCCGCTGAAGCCAAACGGCATAAACACAGGATATTTATTCACCACAAACCCACAGGGTGGAAATGCAGCTTCAGGGGGAGGCTCGGCAGCCCCCCGGCCAGGAGACTTGCCCGGGGAAGGGGTGGGAGGCTGCTGGCAGGAGCTGCCGGAGACAAACCCGCAGGCGGGCAGGTCTGACAGGAATTTCTCTGCACCACCTTGACCAGACCCCCATGGTCCAGCAGCTGCTGCTCCTCTCCCTGTCCTGACCCTGCCTTGCACCCCGGGGCAGGCCGAGGGGGTGCGGGATGCTCTCTGGCAGCGGTACCCCCATCCCTCCCTTAGCCCGGGCTGTCTGCCTGCATCCTTGGCCGGGAGCGCAGGCTCCGCTCGACATCGATGTCCCGTGGGGATGCTCCAGCACAGGCCCAGGGAGCGGGACATGGCCCAGTGGAAAAGGAAGAAGAACCTCCCGTTGTATAAATCAAGCAGGGAGGCACTGGTGCGCCTCAGCTGCTGGCAGGCAAGGGGACCTGTCCTTTTCATCCCCCGTGCCGTCACTCAGCATCCCGCAGGCTGTCCAGAAAGGAAGGAGGCTTTGTTGATAAGATCTGGGGCTTGGGAGAAAATAAAAGCAGAGGGTGGATGGATTTCTTTCTTGTTCCTTTTTTTTTTTGTTGTTTTTGTTTTAAAGAAATATGTAGGCTAAAGAAAAAACGTTTGCGGGGTAGAAACCTGTTTGATGTGGAGCATTGTTGCCCAAACACGTCGTTCTCAAAGTGGTTGCTTGCTGAAATCTGGATCTGTAACTGGTCTCCGGCATCTCTGCAAGCTCATTTCCCCAGCAATGACTCCAGGCAAACCCCAGAGAAGCCTGGGGCTGGTACTTGAACCTCCCAGGAAATCAAACACCGCCGGACTCCAGTGTCAGCTCCGGGGTGATGCGAGGTCAAGGATCACACGTGCCCTCGGGTCCTGTTCCCAGCTCCCCCGAGGCACCGAGCTCCAGCTAAAGCTCCTTAGATCTCACACGACCTCCCCCCACCTGCCCAGCCCCAGGGAGGCTGTGGTGAGGTGGGGTGAGGAGGGGAGATAGCACAGCAGCCTGGGCAAGGGAGCTGAGCTGCTCAGCACCCCCCGGGGACAGCCTGAGGCTAATGGGATTAGCTGCTGAGCTTTGCCGAGCAGCTGAGGAGGAGCCTGGCCCAGCACGTTATCGCTGGCACCGTGCTTGTAGTGCTTGTCTATAAATAGGAGTTTTAAAGCAAGGCAATTAATCACGGTGTGCGCTACTGTCTGGATGGACTTGTGCTGGTTTAAGAGCCTGGGTGGGAGTCCAGCATCTCTGGCGAGGTTTACAAGTCCAGCCCGTGCAGGCAGGTGGGAGCTGAAGGCTCCTTTCAAGTGGCACTTGGAGGATGCGGGGTGGGTTTGGGTCAGTCTGGTTTAACAAGCTGCACGTGTCAGCAGAGCTGCACCAACCATGTGCCCGCTGCAGCCGGGCGGTGGAAGGCACTGACCGGAGCCACCGGTGTGGTCGCCTCTTTGATCGCCATTTGCAGCGGGCTCAGGCTCTGCACAGGGCTGCTTGTCGTCAAGAGCTGATGAGCAGCAACGTTACTGGTGGCA
Source organism: Megaceryle torquata (assembly GCA_024611175.1). NCBI lineage: Eukaryota > Metazoa > Chordata > Aves > Coraciiformes > Cerylidae > Megaceryle > Megaceryle torquata. Next base: position 48,689 of record JANIJG010026071.1, read on the forward strand.
GCAGCCCAGAGACCCAACGCTTCCTCTGCAAACCTGGACAGACATGCCTGGGGACCTGGCCCCCGGGCTCTCCGTAAGTCACACCCGCTTTCCCAAACCCTGCACCCCACCAATACTCACTTCTCTTTGCCCTGAGCGAGGAAAGGGCCAGTCCCTGACCCTCACCAAAGGAAAGGGAGCATGTTCCCCTCCTCTCAGCCCTTTTCCTGCTGCCCACTGGGCCACCTTTGTCCCAAAATGGGACAGAAGCCAGCCCTGCAAAATGCCCTTATTGCGGCCAGGCAAAGTAGCTCGCACATGATCCGGACGCATCTGCACGACGGGGAAGGTGCCACCACGCTGCGTGGGACCCTCCAGCAGGTATCGTCCCGCTCGATGTGTCACCCGCATGTAAGGTGGGGCTGCATTTTGGAGAGGTGAGAGGCCACTGCAGCTGCAACGGGTCAGGGGCTCGGAGGAGCCCGGTGGGCTGCCTTCGGAGGGTCCTTCTCCCTGCAGAGGGGCTGGTGGAAGCCGTGCTGGGCCCATCCTGGTGGGAAGCCACTTTTAGCTGATGGTACAGGGAAGGCCATATTGGTTTCAGTCTGTTCTGCAAAACACTAACCAGCATGTGCAATCTGCGAACCCCCTGCTCGACCAGAAATGCTAATTGTGTGAGAAGGACCTGCCAACAGCCCGCAGTATTCAGCGGGAAGGGGGTTTATTAGTATTATTACTATTGTTCTGGCAGCTGCAGAGCAGCCAGCCTGTTTTGCCACGGCCGAGGAGAGCGAGCGGGGCGTGGAAGAGCAGCTCTCCGGGCCAGGAGGTCCCTGGGAGGAGGACGGGACCGCAGCTCAGGGCTCTCTGGCCGCCTGCACCCCGTTGCTCCCCCCAGGAGGGATCCGGTCCGTGTTCTCCTTGTCTGTGCTGTAGGGGAGGGGTGGATGCAGCGTTTCTCCTCAGGCTGAAAGCATCAGTTTTGCATAAAATATGAAGTGAAAATCCCTCCCCTCTCATTTGCTTCCTATTCTGCCAGCACCTGCCCACGCTGGTGCCTGCATCCCGCTGCTTCCCAGCCCTGCAAGGGGGGACCCGGGCACCAGGGAGCAGGGTTCCCAGGGCAGGGATGCTCGGGTAGGTGCAAAGACCCCACTGTGCCCAGGGGGACCTGTCCTGGGGCAGGCAGCGGATGCAGGACACGGGCTTTACATCTTCCCTGCAGCCATCTCCGGTGAGGGGCTGGCTCCCGCCTGCCCGGGGCACCTTGCAGCCTCCTGCCTGATGGGGAAGGGGAGCACAGAGGGGAAGGCGAAGGGACAAACTGGGCGAGGAGTTCTTCACTGAGTTGTGATGCGGCAGCAGCCATGCCCGACCCCCACCAGAAGATGAGAGTCACCCAATTCCCAGTAATCCAGCCGAGCAGAAGAAACCTAAAGAGGGAGAAACGATGGCTCTGGCTCAGTTTAAAAGCAGAGCAGAAACTCCGCGTGGTGTGAAAACGTGGTGGTTTTCTTGGTTTCCGCAGGAGAAAATCAAGGCTCTGTTCTGCGAAATCATCCTGACTTATCACCCGTGGGCCTGGAAAAAACCAGGAACATTGATGGGTTTGGTGTTTTTCCTTCTCTTCTGGCCTTGCTAATTTGCAGAAAAGGAACCAGATAAAGTTTGATAACTTTGAAATAGAAAGAGTAAGAGAAGACGTCCCAGGCAGCCAGCTCCCAACACTCCCCCTCCTGTTGCAGAGAATAAATGAAGTGCTCTTCATTCCCCGCTCGTCTGCCACCCTCCACTGAGTCTGTCATGGACTCATCTGTGTATAAATTAGCTTTTCACAGTAATGCCGTGTAAAATTATTTCTGTCATCCTTTTATCTGACCAGTTTATCTCGTCAGCTTGTCAGTCTTAATTCTCCAACCTTTCTGTCCTCTCCGCGGCAGAAGCCACCTGAGCTGCCCCGGCTCCCTCGGCGGAGGCTCCTGCTGCGCATCCCCTGGAGCTCCTGGAGAGCTTCGCAAGGTGCCCACAACCACCCACCCTCGCAGCAATGCTTGCAAACCGCTGGCGCAGGCGGACAAATGGTTTCCAACAAGGCTGGCTGCTGGCAAGAGCGAGCAGAGCAGCACAAAGGCTGCCGTTTCCCGGCCGTTATTCATCGTTCAGAATTAGGCAATGACGTTCCTCGGGATTGGCACGTGGTGGGTGACCCGCTGCTTGGAGCCCGAGAGGGGCCGCACGTGGCCACGGCAGTTCTGTGGCCTTTCCCCCTGACAGGAATGGGGTTTTTTTTTGCGTTCCGGCCTCTGCTGTGAAGGAGGCTGATGGAAAAAGCATCGCGCAGCTATTGTCTGGGACGCCGTGTGCTCGCTCGCACGGGCGCTGCTGGAAGGGGGACCCAGAAGGGATGCAGCTGGGATATATTAATTGGAGATTCCAGATGAATAGTCACCCGAGTCCTTTTACCACCTTATTTTGGTTCCGCATGTCCAACAGCTTTGGTGGCAGAGGGCAGGCCCCCGGGGGGGGGGCTCGTGCTCCCTGCAGTGCCCAGGATGGGGCACCCAGTGAGGGTGCCAAGCACCCCAAGGGATGGGCACCCTGCACCCGAGTCCCATGGAGCAGCATTGCACCCAACCCCCTGCCCTCACCCACCACACCTCCCCCGAGGCTTTTGTCCCACCTCCTTAATTTCTTCTGCCTGCCCAGTGGACCCTCACCCCCCAGCATCCTTTCCCAGTTTCTCTGGGTTTCTCCATGCTCCGCATGGGACGAAGCACATCTTTATTCTGGACAAACAGAGGGACACACCTCTCTCCTCCCCGGGGGTGCCACTCATGCTCTGCCCTCGCACCAGGTGCCTGGGTGGCTCTGGGGTGTCCCCACCCTGCTCCCACAGCCGAGTGTGACACCCGATGGCCGAGGATGCGGCCCCAGCCTGCAGCACCTCCTGCCTCCACCTCCCTCCCACGCGCCGCTGTACTTTGATTTTTTGGAGTTGGTTGTGACTACTGGTTCCCCACATTGTTATCTGTTCTCTTTCGCTCTGAGAAATACTGCGGGTTGTAATTCCGTCTGCTACATCTTGTGAATATTTCTGGACTCTGAAGTTTCCCGGCTCCAGATGTTCTGGCCAGACCAGAGGAAAAAAAAAAAACAACCAACCCAAAAAACCTCAGCATTAATAAAAACCTTTTGAAAATAACAAGTCATATTGCGCAGTAGTGACATCATATCCGTGAAATATGACCTTATGATGTCACAGCTGTGAAATGAAGGATGATTGTTTCTTTTTGGCAAGCGCCGGCTGTTTGGGCCAGACCTGTTAAATCGATGCACATGTACTATAAATATGTATATTAAACCCAGAAGTTGCGAACGCTGCCTTGTGGTCACCCGGGTCAAGAAGCCTGACGTGGAGAGCTCACGATGGGAATGTGTTCCTCATCCTGCTCCGTACCCAGACGCCCACCGCTGACCTCGGCGCTTTACTTTGCCCTCCTCCCAGTTGCTGCTGGGGACGGACGAAGGGCTCTGCAGGGATGTCCGTCTGAGCTGGGATGGTGGGCGGGTGGCTCTGTGCTGGCCAGCAGGAACATCCTGGAGACCACTGCTGCTCCAAGGGTCCTGCTGCTCGGTGGAGCCAGCACTAGTGACCCTTCTGGAGCCAATCACCCCTACCCCGTAACACCCAGGGACACCCCTACCAGTCATCAGTGGAAAATACACCCCATTTGACCCCCTGACAAACGATGTACCCCTCACAGCCTCCAGCTCCAGTTACCCTCCTCGTTACCTTAACAAGGCTGGCTGCAAACATTCCAGCCTCAGCTCGCTTCTCGTACCCAACAAAGCCTATAAAATACCCGCACCAGTTTCGTAACTGGGAGAGCACCGGGCGCTGCTGCGGGATCCGCGCCAGGCGCACTCTCCTCGGCCACACGTCTCCTGCACGCGTGTGCAAGCCCCGTTATGAAGAAGAGTGCTGCCATGCCATGGAAAAGGTCTATTTTTTCCATCTGGGCTGCACTGTCAGTGTCAAGCCTCTAGTTTAGAGCTCACAGCAGGCTTTTTTAATTTGTCCTTTCCTCTTTCCCTTTTGGGCCCATTGTTTGCCCAGAAGTTTGTGCTGCTAAGAATGCGCGAAGCGGGAGGGTGCTGTCTGCCGAGGTGTCGAGAATTGATACCCTGAGTGATGTGATGCTGTCTGGGAAGTTAATAAGGATTCTTGTTCTCGCTGGAGCAAAACAGGAACATTTATTTATTTATGGATTGATTGATTTATTGATGGATTGATTTAATTATTCCTTCCTGAGTATGGGATGGGTTTAGATGGGATATTTCGATGGTGAAAGCTGGGGGAGAGGAGGAGGAGGAGGGAAACCCCAGGCTTTGAATTTGCCAGGAGGATTTTGTCTCGATACTTGGAAAATTAAAATCTCCTTGTCTTCCCACTTAACACAGGCTTATGTTTCCACTCATAACAAAAAGGTAGAAGGAGGAAAGGCAAAGCTTACAGCAGAGATGAAAAGTTGGGACCAACCTGTACCGATGCTGCTTCACTTTACTCAGGTCAGTGAAAAGGATATTTTTACTTTTTAGCTCAATGCAGATTATTATTTCTTTTTTTTTTTTTTTCCTTTTTTCTTTCTTTTTTTTTTTTTTTTTTTATTTGTATTCTCACCAAGCAGGAAACTGTTTCTTTGTTACCTTTTATGAGTTGTAAAAG